>JAMWET010005362.1:622500-870000 GCA_024036415.1 Prochilodus magdalenae | reverse complement strand
ACTACTCAGACTAATCTCTTTAAATTTCTGTTCCAGAACAGAAATATACTATTTTTAGTATTAATTATTATTATACTGATTAAATTAAAACGGGACTGCAGTTGTAAAGCTTCAAGCCACTGTGTTGTAGCTCTTGTCTTTTTTTCTTCAGTGCTTCGTTCTTGTTTGCCAAAGCATCTGCCATTGATGAGGTCGTCGGAGTAACGCAGTAATCATGATCAGGCGCTATCTGCTCACTTCCATCTCTTGGTCGGTGTCAGACGCTGCCAACACCGGGGAAGGGCATCTCGGCCGATGTTGCCAAACATTAAGCCTTGGTGCGGGCATGCTGTAATCGTTCCAGGCAAAAAGACAGGGCACTGCTCCTTTGAGTTTTCTCTTTCCCACAGCCGTCACAACAAAGTCGCCTGTGTTGAAATGCCTACTACAGACGTGAGGACTTTGAAGGGGGCTGAAGTTGTCCCTACGAATCTGTGTAAGCCACCAAGCCCGCACCTTAGGATCCACTGGAAACCTATGAAATCTAATCTCCGAGTACCTTGAAGAATTAGCACGCAGAGGCACACAGCAATGTAGAGACGTCTTCTCTTGAAGTTAATACGTCAGTCGTTTCTCCTTTATCTTGAAAACACTCATGATTGCTATTGCTTTCCACAGATTCGCTCAATTCTCCTCACAACTACTACAACCGGAAACAGTGATGCAAACCAACCATAAACCGGAAATTAAGAGACGTCATCTTGTGCACACCGTGAATTGCACTGTTGGGGCAGATTTGGTGGATGCCTTCCCTGGCACTATTCCAAGGAAAATCCCCTAGACTGGTATTTTAGCCATTGCTGGTAGACCTGTATGACCGTATGCTTCCACACACCTGCAGATTCAGCTACGTACTTCACACTATGGCCTTTGATGTCCAAATGCAGTCACTCCTTTTAGCCAGTCATTAACATCTGCTTTGGAGTCATTTTCCACACATGGAACGAGACGTTCTCTGCACTGTTCCATCCCTTCTCAATCGATGGATCCTGTCACTCACACCCCGCAGGTATTTATAGCCCCATTATCTTTATAATGGATAACTTGTAGTGTAAGGTGGTGGTAACTTCAGGCTCCTGCAGATGGCGCTGCCTGAGAATGATGGCTGTACCTGTGAGTATTTCTAGCAATGATAGCCATGCTGCGGTTTTGTAAAGATGCCCTGCTTTCCTGAATGAAGTGGAGAATTTCTGAAGAGAGACTGAGATAGATAGAGGTCCGGCTCATTTCTGGCCTTTGGTGGTTTGAGTGACAGGTCGTTGCTGAACTTTGTCTTCTACCCTGATGTCCTCTCAGTGCCTGACTAAAAATAAACCCATTTCTATAGAAACTGTTCCACCGGCCTGCATGTAACATACAGATGAATAGGTCTCTTTTCACTGATCGCACCCTGGACGTAATGTCCTCAGCCTGCATGGTTAGGTGGCCTTGGTGGTAGTGTGCATACATGTGCTGTCAGCTGAGGGAATGGTAGTTGACAGTATTAGCCAAAGGCTAAAATCAACATCCGGCCCGTTTTCCTTTTTAGTAAATGTATTCTTTTGTAGGGCAGTGGTGCACCACAGGTTCTCACAGTCACCCTCAAACTCTCACCCTCACTGCTGTAATCTTTTAAAGGGCAGTCCCACATATGTCATAAAGCATTCGATATGATTTTGAAATATAATTAATACTGTGTATTACCTCCATGAGCACCAATTACATTGTGAGTAGATTTGACTTGGATTGGGCAAGTTTCTGGATGTAGGCCACATTACTGTTCAGACACTCTTTGCATTAAAGAATTGCAGAGTTGGTGCCAGATTTGGTGGATGCCTTCCCTGGCACAATTCCTGAGGAGAATTTTCTGTAGACTGGGATTTGTGCCACTGCTGGTAGACCCATATGACCTTAGGCCTCCATACACCTGCAGATTCAGCTACGTCCTTTACACTATGGTCTTTGGTACGCCCAAATGCAGTCACTCCTTTTAGCCAATCATTAACATCTGCTCTGGAACCATTTGTCACACACAGAGCAAGAACTTCACTGCACTGCACCACCTCTTTTCATTCTATGGATCATGTCACTTACACGCCGCAGGTATTTATAGCCCCATCATCTATGTGCAGCACCATCTGCAGGAGCCTGAAGTTACTACCACCTGAAACACGCAAAGTGACTCATTTCTTGTCTGAGGAGCTTATATACATATATGTATATACTCTAATCCACAGACATACTGACCCGCACTTCTCTATGTGTCATTTATTCATCCATCATTTCTCCCATAGAACCCTTTAGTTTTTACCTCCATTCAAACCCTTTTGTGTCCTTTTACCCACAGACCCCAAACCACATGTGGGGTCAAGGTTAGGGAACCAGCCTTGTAACCGGAGGGTTGCCGGTTCGATTCCCTCAACTGACAGTATCAACTGAAGTGCCTTTGAACAAGGCACCTAACCCCAAATGCACCCTGGGTGCAATGGGTAGGGTTGCCCTTTGCTCCGGGCAAGTGTGCTTACTGCCCAAAAGTGTGCGTTTACTTGTGTGTGTATGTGGGTGTTTTACCTGGATGGGTTAAGTGTAAAAAGCAAATTCCTCTGTGTGCAAACCCCAAATGCCAAAAAATGGCCCTAAACTCTCTACTCAGGAAATTATTGGCTTCTCCTAAATTACTCAGGGCAGATCTCCAAACTCTAATGCACAGTCATACTGACCTGCACTCCTCTATGTGTTGTTTATTCACCCATTGTTTCTCCCATAGACCCCCATTAGATTTCACCCCACTCAAACTCTGTTGTTTCCTTTTACTCACAGACCCCAAACTGCATGTTCTTACTCAGGGCAGACCCCCAAATCCTAATCCACAGACATCCTGACCCACACTCCTCTATGTGTCATTTATTCCACCCTTGTTTCTCCCATAGATCCCCATAAATTGCCCAACCTCCCTTTCAAACTCTGTTGTTTCCTGTTACTCACGTCCCAAACTGCATGTGCTCACTCAGGGCAGATCCCCAAACTCTAATACATAGCCAGACTGACCCGCATATGTTGCTATGTGTTGCTTATTCATCCCTCGTTCCTCCGCTAGACTCACATTCATTTTAGTACATGTGGGCAACCGGCTTGCAACGAGCTTAAGCTGCGCAGTCACTCTTTCTCTTCAGGACATGCACTTTTTCTGGGTAGATTTCACACTGATCAGGGGTGCTTCATCAGAGCATGTCCACCGTCAGCAGCTGGAACAGAACAGGGTGCTGATTGGTTCTAGGTAGCACAAAATGCACCAAGCAGTGTGTTTTGCATTACCTTGGCCATTTGCACTGAGTACACTGAGTCCAGAGCTATAAATACAGGCTGTGTACGGACAGCTCCATTACTGTAGATCACAGTGAGGCCTGTCGCTCCTTTTAGCTCTGTACCAAAAGCTGTCACTGTGATTTCACTTCCTGGCAGGTTGGAAATGGTACGTCACAGGACAGGCTTTGTCTTTTACCTCCTCTCCCTGTCTTGTCATCGACCCATCAGCGATGTATGTGTCAGGACCTGACTACACCCACACACACCCGCACGCACAAATCAAGTATCCATTTTTGGCATTAGGCTCTCAACACCTCCCCATTAGGATCCACTTCAAGTGTGCTGCCTTATTCAGGCTCATCATACATGGTATAGCCCATATATATATAAGAACCGTTTCACACCTTCCACACTCCTCCAGTGGGAGGTAAAAAAGGATCCGACCAGTCCATATCATGTAAAGTGTCCCTCTGATGGAAAAGCTTTTAAATAAAGAAGTTTGTGTAGTCACTAAATGTCACATTTACATATACAGTGCTGCTTAAAAGCCTTTAAATCCTTTGTGATTTTGTGAATTTCACACAAAGTACACACTGAGTATATCGGTATATCATGTACCATGTAATTATAATTAATTCCTATGTAAATGACACACATACAGTACATACATTCAGTACATTAATCACTAAAATTTGTACTTAAGTTTACCTCCAGGGAATTTCTTCTGGGAATAGATGAAGATAACCCTTGGTCCACTTCTCCTCTTAAAACTACTTAAACTCTGTTTTGTTGGTGGCTATCCTGAACGCATGAATGCCACACTTTAGGCTCTGACTCGTCTTTTGGGATAAGGTCTGGCACTAAAATGGAACATTTCCTCTGCTTCATGCATTCTTCATAGACTGTTTTTAGGGCTGTAGGAACCACCTTCTGTTAAGGTTCAGTTTGCATATGGATGTCTACCATTCTGCTGTAGAATTTATTGATACAATCTGGAACATTGCTCCATCAAATAATGGTAAGCTGTCTAATAGGTCCAATAGCAGCACTACAGCCCCAGAGCAGTGATACTGCCACCATCAGGTTTCAAAGTAGGGCCCTGTGTTTCCAAAATACTTTGTTTCAGTTGTATCCGCACGGGATATGAACTCACACAGAGATGGTGGAACGATTATTTCGTTTGTGGTAGGAAAATAAAACATACAGCAACTCTCCAATTGTTACTCCGTAGAAGGGCCAGCAAAAACTACATTACCCAATATCCTCTAGTGATTCTTGAACTGCAACTACGGATAGCTATATAGATCAAAATACTGTGCAATACACGACAGTTTCCATTGTTTTATCTTCCCACAGCCCAATTTCCACAGGTTCTATGTATCAATGGCCATATTTTCCCACATTCTATGGTTTCATCGCCCTGCATTTCCCAGGGTTCTATGTTCCCACAGCCCAGCTTTCCAAGTTTCCATGGTCCTATCTTCCCAAGTTCCCAAAATCTTATGTTCCGCAGGGATTTATGATCCAAGGGACTTATGTTGCCAGCAATCTACGTTCCCGGGGCATAGTGTTCCCAGTATTCCCAATCTTTCCTGATTCAATCTTGTTTATCTTGTTATCGTGTTTTAGTTGAAGTAATACATTTACAATGGTTAACTGATGTTAAGTAGACATGTAACCACTGCTGCTTGCTTAATGTTAGTTTACCAATTGTAAGCATGTTAACTAATGCATTTAACGAATGACTAACATCATGTTAGTTAGTCAACACTTATTTTAAACTGGTACCAGTAACTTTATCAATAACTTTACAGTAGTTTTTCCAAGCAAGTCAAAGCGTGTTGTGGCAGCCGTTAAACAGTGCTTCATAGCTGCCGGATCACGCTGTACTCGAGCTCACAAACATGCCAATGAAATCTTATCATTCTAATTGGATTCCAGTGATTATGCATCATCTTTGTCACTTTATTGCTAAACAGCAGTCCAGTCTGTAGGGACATATTCCTCATGCACTTTCTCCGTGACAGTCTGTCCTTAGCCAGGCCTTAACCACAGGACACTGAATTCACTTTAATAGCTTTCAATAAACGGTGGCGGTTGTGCTCTGCATTAAGCTCCGAGGCTGGCTATAACTGACAGCTGAATTTATGGCTTTCCAGGAAACGATATAGCGCTGCCGCATGAAATCGTCGATTCCGGCATCTCAGACTCTTACTCTTGTCCCTCTTGCATAATTGAATTAAAATCTACCCCTGTAGGAGAGGCTTGCGTCTTTGAGGCTATAATTGACTCTTTTTTTCACTGACTACATGTGCGTTTGTGTACAGAGCTGTGCAAAAGACCTTTCGTTTATTCTTTTATTTTCAGACAGACATTACACTCATCATCAAACCAGTAGCTGCAGTCAGTAGGAAGTGTGGGATTGCAGTGCAGGTTGCCAGGAACAATACATGATGATACATTTAGACTGATATGGGTAATATTTATTATCATCATCATTATTTATGAATCACTCTGTGACAGTCTGGCACGACACTTTTGCGGTCTTCGGTGACGTTGACGTGGTGTTAAGGGCAGTCTTTGTAACAGTCATTGTCCTGCGTCGTGCAGCCATCTGCCAATTGTTCTGGCACTAACAGGATGACTTATGGAGGGCATCACTGCTCGCTAAATGTCCACAACAGTGGCTGTTGGGTACAGCGATAAGGGCTGTCCTTGCTTATGTCACATGCTCGGCCAACTTGAATCACTGGCATGTCTCACATGTCTCATGCCAAACCTTCTCATTCTTGGGGGTGCAGCTATTCCTTTGATGATGAGTGCATATCAATCAATGGTGGCCTCTTGCTTTTGCACACTGGCCTTCACTCCACACAGCCAGGTGCTAATGTCCAGATGAGCTCACAGAAGGTAAGTGTGAACTGCCGGTCAGGCTTTTTGTGCAGTGCGTACAGTAGCATTTGCACCCCATGCAGGGCTGCCATATGGATGCTGCCTACATCAGCTACTAGCTGTGTGACTCTGTCATAATGTACCGCTCTATTAGCTCCACAGCATATGTTCTTTATTAGCGGAATAAGTCATTTCTTGCATCATTTACACTGCACTTTTAGACCATGGAGTCGAGGAACATGCTGACAGCCCCCAGCAAGAGCGAAATCAGTGACATTTTATTTGGAGTGGTTCCATTTAGATGAAAGAGATGCTCAACAGACTCTCTGTAACATAACAACATATCAATACTGTAGCAACAGTGAGACATCTGAACACATTCAGATTATCAGGGGACTTTTAATTGCTATGTAAATATGATTTATTAATAGTATGCTGAATTCACTTTATTTGGAGGTTCCGAGTTCATTTTTAGATAGATGTTAACCTGAGAGGTCACTAAACTGTGCTGATGGACAAACAGATTGTGATGAGCGCTGTGAAAAATGTTTATTGAACAGATTTGTAGTCAGACACAGCAGCAACAAGAGCAAAGCAGACATAACAAAAGGACAAGGCAGAGTCAAAACCAGGCAAACAATCAGATCAGCAAAGGTACCAAAGACGCAAAGACAAAAGAGGAAACCAGAGAATCAGAAAAAGTCAAAAACCAGAGAATCAAACGTGTCAATACTTTGCAATGAGCCGGTGTGAGAGAGGAGTATTTGTACAAACATATTAGATTAGCAACAGGTGTGTGTGATTAGTATTCCGGGGATGATGATCTGGAGAATGGAATGGGATTGGGAGATGGCGGACATGTGACAGTGACGCCACCGGGCGCTGAGCTCTGGGAAATAGAGTCCTGGAGATCGGAGTTGAGGGGAGAACCAGTAGGCATGACCACATGAACCAAGTATAATACAGACCATCTCAGACTCATCCTCAACAGGCTGGTATAGACATGCTGCTGACACCATCCTGTAAATCGAATTTAGCTGGATTAAGATCTGGTTAAGGTTAGAGTCAGCATTAGTTTTGGGTTGAGTTTAGGGTTAGGATTAGGGCCAAGGTGAGGGTTAGGATTAGGTTTTAGATTGAGGTTAGGGTTAGGGTTAGGGCCAAGGTGAGGGATAGGATTAGGTTTTAGACTGAGGTTAGGGTTATGATTAATGCAAAAGTGAGGGTTAGGATTAGGTTTTAGGTTGATGTTAGGGTTAGGATTAAGTTTGGGGCTGAGGTTGAGGTTAGAGTTAGAGTTAGAGCCAGAGTTAGGGCTAGGATTAAGTTCAAGGTTAATATTAGGGTTAAGATTAGATTTTGGGTTAAGATTAAGATTAAGGGCGAGGGCTAGGGATTTGGTTTGAGGTTAGAGTTAGTGTTAAAGATTAGGTTACGACCAGGGTGAGGGTTAGGATTAGGTTTTAGATTGAGGTTAGGGTTATGATTAGTGCCAAAGTGAGGGTTAGGATTAGGCTTTAGGTTGATGTTAAAGTTAGGATTAAGTTTGGGGCTGAGGTTAAGGTTAGAGTTAGAATTAAAGCCAGAGTTAGGGCTAGGGTCAAGTTCAAGGTTAATATTAGGGTTAAGATTAGATTTTGGGTTGAGATTAAGATTAATATTAGCTTTAGGATTAGGTTTTTTAGTTGAGGTTAAGGTTAGGGTAGGGTTTAGGGCGAGGGCTAGGGATTTGGTTTAAGGTTAGAGTTAGTGTTAAAGATTAGGTAAAGATTAGGTTACGACCAGGGTGAGGGTTAGGATTAGGTTTTGGGTTGAGGTTAGAGTTATGAAAAGGGATAGGTTTAGGTAAGGTTAGGTCTTGCTTAATGGATCAACAACAGATCTACTCAGTCATAGTAATGTATCATCAGTGATCATCAATATATTTACTCTAGTGTGTGTAGCTTCTTCACTAAAGCTACTTCAGGCTAGTTAAAAGCTAAAGTTAGCAACATAGTTCACTGGTTCACTAGTTCACTGGCTCTGTAGGTGCAGTAGTTCCTCACTTCTGGCCTTCCAGTGTTTCCAGTAAGCATAAGATTCCATTATAAATATCTATAGTCTATGCAGACTATGTCCGATGTGTTAAATAAGTCAGTGTGTATGTCTACCCAAGCCTGTGCCTCTGAGCCCAGCAGGAGGACGCCTGGACAGCAGCAGCTGGCGGTGTTGGCCACGACCCTTCAACACCCCAGCAGCGTTTTTGTCCAGGTGTTTGCTTTCAGAACAGCAGATGAGCAAGCTGGCAGGGGAGCTGAGAGCGATGTTTCGGCAGGCACATCTGGCATCTGAGAATATAGAATGGAAGGACTTGACACTAGTGTGCTTTCTGGGCTCCTTACCGTACCAGCCAGACTTCAATCCACGGCAGTGGAGTCTCTTTGCTGCAGCGCACAACAGAGAGAGAACTGCGGGCACCTGTTTGTTTGCAGGGATGGTGAACATTCCAA
This sequence comes from Prochilodus magdalenae, assembly GCA_024036415.1. NCBI lineage: Eukaryota > Metazoa > Chordata > Actinopteri > Characiformes > Prochilodontidae > Prochilodus > Prochilodus magdalenae. The sequence goes on along the minus strand of JAMWET010005362.1, from coordinate 861,295 downwards.
AACCTCCCTACCCACCTCGTGTTGTGTCCTTCTGCATTACGCCCCCGCTTATTTGTTGGGTTGGGGGCAGCACTGCCGGTGGTCCTCCCTGTTGCATTGGGTAGTATAAGAGCGTTTGTCTAAAGCAGTGTCCTGTTTTTGCTAAATAAAAATAGAAAAGCTGTTTTAGTTGCTGAGAAGGCAAGATTTGCAAGCTAAGGCTAATGCTAGCTCTGTTGCTTTTATTAGCGGGTAATAAATGTCATGTCATATGTCAGGGCGACTGTATCTTCAGGCTAGCATTAGCAACAGCGATGGAGAAAGCCGTTTTTTATTTTTGCCATTGTTCATTTGTTAAGGGGCGTGGAGAGAAAGGAAAGGGGTGGAAAGGGGAGGGAAGTGCAATGGCATGTACCGCAAAGTGAGCCTTGGACTAAAATATTTGAGGACTGAAGTGATTTGGCTAGCAGTCAGGATTGGTGGACACAAAGGGATTCCCAGTGGTGGTATGATATGTATGATGATGTATTTGGTGGTTGGGATAGCGTAGTGGGTAATACATTCCCCTCCCAACATTCTCCTAAAGAATTTCCTACGCTCATAGTTCCATTACAACAGCCCCTAATTGTGACACTGCCGCCATCAGGCTTCAAAGTAGGGCCCTGTGTTCCCAAAATACTATGTTCCCATGCTATTACTTTTCATGCTTTTAATTAGGGCCAGGGTAAGGTTTAGATTTAGGGTTCAGGTTACGGTTAGGTTAGGTGAGGTTGGGGTTAGGATTAGGGCCAAGTAAGGTTAGGTTAACCTCTAGGTAAGATTAAGTTTTGCTTAATGTATCAATGACAGATGTACCTAATGTTAGTAAAGTATCCACAGTGATCTTCAAGATGTTTACTTGATTGTGTTTTCATTCTTCACCAAAGCTACTTCAGGCTTGTTAAATGCTAAAGTTAGCAACGTAGCACGCTGGTTGTGTAGGTATAGTTGTTCCTCGCTACTGCCCTTTCTGTCTATTTAATAGCTGTCTCTGTGTGTATGTCTATATGTTTAGGATGTGGGTAACTCATCCACCTCCCATGCTGTAGACTGGGGTTTGACTGCGTATCTGGGCTAGCAGCCTATGCAATACCAATAAGGGTCCTTGGGCATGACTCCTAACGTTAGCTTTGGCTGCCTGTGTAAGATATGATTAAGTTGTAAGTTGCTCTGTCATAAATGATCCTTTCCCAGCTAAAGGCCACTATGTTCCAACTAACTGATCTCTAGTTTAAAGCCCAAAAGTTGCTTTAAAATAACAGCTTTTATCGTCCCCTGTTGAATTTCTACAGCACCACACAAACTAGCATAACACTACCATCCCATCAGTGGTCCTGTGGTGATCCTGAGCTACTATATTTGATTCACAAATTGTCTTCCTTTTATCTGAGCCTTCACCGCATCAAACCCTCAGAGCATCCCTGCAGCCATTCAGCTCTAATGACCAATCATTGCACTGCACCACAGGCTGAGCAAATGCAGAGAGGCTGACGGGAGCCCTGATAAATATGGACAAAAACAAACATTAAAAGCACGACTGTAGTTAATTTACGCAGCCATACATGACATAATAAACCATCTGCTTTCAGTTTTGATCTCCTGGGCCTATTTTGCATGACTCAGTGGCTTAGAATTGCCGAGGGGAAATAAAGGAAGCATGCCTGTGCAGTACATTATTGGATATTGCATTCAGAAACTTTCACTCTACGTTTATGCTGGCTGGGAAATGTTTCACTTTGTTAGCACTTTATTAGGTATACCTTCATTTTATCAGCTCCAGTTACCATATAGGAGCACTGTGCGGTTCTACAGTTACAGACTGTAGTCCCTCTGTTTCTCTGTATACTGTATTGTCCTTATCTTTAATGGTCAGGACCCCCACAAAGCAGGCATTATGTGGGTGGTGGATCATTCTCAGCACAGCAGTGACACTGATGTTATGGCTGGTCAGTTTAAAAGCTCACCGGACAAAAACGGAGGTAGTAACTTCAGGCTCCTGCAGATGGCGCTGCATGAGGGTGATGGCGATATAAATACCTGTTGGGTGTGAGTGACTGGATTCATAGACTGAGAAGGGATGGTACAGTGCAGGGAATGTCTCGCTCAATGTGTGGAAAATGGCTCCAGAGCAGATGTTAATGAATGGCTAAAAGGAGTGACTGCATTTGGGCATGCCAAAGACCATAGCGTCAAGGTCTACCAGCAGTGGCTAAAATCCCAGTCTACAGGGAATGCCAGGGAAGGCATCCACCAAATCTGGCCCAGCTGCACAATTCTTTGATACAAGAGTGTCTGAACATTGATGTAGCCTACACCCAGAAACTTTTACAGTCCATGCCAAATCCAACCGCAGCTGTTGGTGCTCGTGGGGGTATTACACTTTAAGGCGATTAGGTATGAGTTTCTAATACATTTGCGCCACATTATTAAAATTATGAATATATCATTACATATAATTACATACACATTTAATATGCAGTATAAGGAATATATATGGGACATACTTTAAGTACATGTAAGTACAAGGTGCACAGTGTGTCTTTCAGTAGGCCTGGAGAAAAAGAACGGAGAGATAAAAAGGAGGAGTGTGCGTGTGTTACAAGTGGAGCTGCCAGATGTATAACATAGAGCTTTTCATCCTCCCCCCGCTCCCTCTCTCTTCCGTCATTCAGCCTGTCCAACAGGGACATAATATATGAGCGAACGTGTAGCCTGTAACAGCCCCACAGAGACAATTACACTAATGGTGGGATCCAGGAGAGAGAGAGAGAGAGAGAGAGAGAGAGAGAGAGAGAGAGAGAGAGAGAGACATGTGGTGAGAAGAGGAAGTGGGTGAACCTTTGTGAGAGAGATAATGCATTTAAGGAGAATGCTTCAGGAGCCTAGGAGACACATAAGAAACTGATACAGCTAGAAAAAGGAGTGAGAGACAGAGAGAAGAAAAGAGAGATTTTTGGTGGTAAATCAAGTGAGCAAAACACGATGAAAGCAAAGAGTGGTACACTGAAGAGATGGATAGATACAAGAGTGGGAGAGCGCAAGAGAGAAAGAGAGAACCAGAGAGACAGAAAGAGAGAGAGAGCAGCAGTGTAGCCTACTGGTGGTTCAGTCAACTCCTGTACCTCCTTCTGGCTCATTCATATCTCCAGGTTTGTGACTCAGCAATAAACAAACAAACAAACAAACAACTAAATAAATAAATAAACAAACAAACAAACAAATAAATAAATAAATGAATGAATGAATGAATGAATGAATGAATGAATGAATCTATAGACAAGGTTTATAATGAACACTTTCTATTCCACTTGTTTAAAAGTGCAATAAGATGCAGTATTTAAATTTTCTCTGATGTTCTGCATTGAAGGTATATGACAGGTCGGGGAGAAAAATGCCCACATGCCCAGTTTTACACCTCCATCTCCACCCTGTAAATTGGTCCTAGAAGAAAACAAGTTTCCTTTTTTGGTGAACTCATAAATATGTAAATGATTAATTAACAGAAGATTAATTAAGTGCAGTGCACACATACAATACATGCCAGTATAATATAAAGGTACAGTGTGTTGAGGTATCCAGGTGTGCAGGTAAGTACTGTATGTGGTTGTAAACAGTAGATATAGTATCTATATAGTAGTGCGGGTAGTGATACCTGCCATACATATACAGTAAGTATTTGAACACCCTGCAAATTTGCAAGTTCTCCCACTTAGAAATCATAGAGGGGTCTGAAATTTTCATCTTAGGTGCATGTACACTGTGAGAGAGATAATCTAAAAAATCTAAAAAAAAAATCTGGAAATCACTATGTATGATTTTTTAATAATTGATTTGTGTGTTACTGCTGCAAATAAGTATTTGAACACCTGCCAATCAGTAAAAATTCAGCATATCATGGTTCTGGAGTGGCCTAGCCAGTCTCCACACCTAAACCCTATAGAAAATCTTTGGAGGGAGCTCAAACTCCGTGTTTCTCAGCGACAGCCCAGAAACCTGGCTGATCTGGAGAAGATCTGTGTGGAGGAATGGGCCAAAATCCCTGCTGCAGTGTGTGCACACCTGATGAAAAACTACGGGAAACGTTTGACCTCTGTAATTGCAAACAAAGGCTACTGTACCAAATATTAACACTGATTTTCACAGGTGTTCAAATACTTATTTACCGCAGTAACACACAAATAAATTATTAAAAAATCATACATTGTGATTTCCGGATTTTGTTTTAGATTATGTCTCTCACAGTGGACATGCACCTAAGATGAAAATTTCAGACCCCTCCATGATTTCTAAGTGGAAGAACTTGCAAAGTCGCAGGGTGTTCAAATACTTATTTTCCTCACAGTACATAGCTGAAGTTCTTCTTATTCACTATATATATATATATATTGCACTATTATATATGATTGCAGACATTCAGCGAGCAGTGATGCCTTCACACATCCAGAGGGTCTGGTGTCACTCCAAATATATTTTATTGCACAAAAAGTCCTTTATCTCCTTTTCTGCACACTTTAAAAGTTACTCTTCACAATATTTATGATATACAGGCCAAAACTGCTTAGATATAAACCTGGTTATATCTGCCTTCACTGCAGGTTAAAAAATCTGTTTTATATTCCTGTAAAGTTCAGTTTTGAAGGTTTTAAGGTGGACTGTATAATTCCATGAGTAGTATTTTTAGTTTGATGTGTTCACTTTTATTCTGAAGTAAAGCATTAAGATCAACATAAGGAGGACCTGCTATGAGGAGTCATGTACTCTATGAGGAGCCTGAACCTGCTCTATAAAAGAAGCCAGTGATGCTCTTTACTGTGGTTTACTTTTCATTATCTTTTACTAAGCATAATACATAAGCATCATTTACAGTTTATCTCTCCTGTCTGCGACACTGTGTCATTATCTGGAGTAACGAGATGGTGAGAACAACCGCATACTGCTGTACAGCGCAGTCCTAGCACAGCCTCCGCTCTGCCACAGGGTGGTGCCACTTCACTGACCTTCATCAATGATAAGGACCACATGCATGCAGACCGGATCTCATCAGCTCTGAAAGACAACAGCAGTGTAGTCTTAGTGTTCTGTGTACACTGAGTAAGTTTAATGTGAGTGTACTGTAAGTAGTGTGTTGGTGTACAGTAACTCAGTAAGTGTAATGTGTTAGTGTACTGTAAGTAGCGTGTTGGTGTACAGTAACTCAGTAAGTGTAATGTGTTAGTGTACTGTGAGTAGTGTGTTGGTGTACAGTAACTCAGTAAGTGTAATGCGTTAGTGTACTGTAAGTAGCGTGTTGGTGTACAGTAACTCAGTAAGTGTAATGTGTTAGTGTACTGTAAGTAGCGTGTTGGTGTACAGTAACTCAGTAAGTGTAATGCGTTAGTATACTGTAAGTAGTGTGTTGGTGTACAGTAACTCAGTAAGTGTAATGCGTTAGTATACTGTAAGTAGTGTGTTGGTGTACAGTAACTCAGTAAGTGTAATGTGTTAGTGTACTGTAAGTAGCGTGTTGGTGTACAGTAACTCAGTAAGTGTAATGTGTTAGTGTGCTGTAAGTAGTGTGTTGGTGTACAGTAACTCAGTAAGTGTAATGTGTTAGTGTACTGTAAGTAGTGTGTTGGTGTACAGTAACTCAGTAAGTGTAATGTGTTAGTGTACTGTAAGTAATGTGTTGGTGTACAGTAACTCAGTAAGTGTAGTGTGTTAGTGTACTGTAAGTAGTGTGTTGGTGTACAGTAACTCAGTAAGTGTAATGTGTTAGTGTACTGTAAGTAGTGTGTTGGTGTACAGTAACTCAGTAAGTGTAATGCGTTAGTGTACTGTAAGTAGTGTGTTGGTGTACAGTAACTCAGTAAGTGTAGTGTGTTAGTGTACTGTAAGTAGCGTGTTGGTGTCCAGTAACTCAGTAAGTGTAATGCGTTAGTGTACTGTAAGTAGTGTGTTGGTGTACAGTAACTCAGTAAGTGTAATGTGTTAGTGTGCTGTAAGTAGTGTGTTGGTGTACAGTAACTCAGTAAGTGTAATGTGTTAGTGTACTGTAAGTAGTGTGTTGGTGTACAGTAACTCAGTAAGTGTAATGTGTTAGTGTACTGTAAGTAATGTGTTGGTGGTGTACAGTAACTCAGTAAGTGTAGTGTGTTAGTGTACTGTAAGTAGTGTGTTGGTGTACAGTAACTCAGTAAGTGTAATGTGTTAGTGTACTGTAAGTAGTGTGTTGGTGTACAGTAACTCAGTAAGTGTAATGCGTTAGTGTACTGTAAGTAGTGTGTTGGTGTACAGTAACTCAGTAGGTATAATGTGTTAGTGTGCTGTAAGTAGTGTGTTGGTGTACAGTAGCTCAGTAAGTGTAATGTGTTAGTGTACTGTAAGTAGCGTGTTGGTGTCCAGTAACTCAGTAAGTGTAATGCGTTAGTGTACTGTAAGTAGTGTGTTGGTGTACAGTAACTCAGTAAGTGTAATGTGTTAGTGTGCTGTAAGTAGTGTGTTGGTGTACAGTAACTCAGTAAGTGTAATGTGTTAGTGTACTGTAAGTAGTGTGTTGGTGTACAGTAACTCAGTAAGTGTAGTGTGTTAGTGTACTGTAAGTAGTGTGTTGGTGTACAGTAACTCAGTAAGTGTAATGTGTTAGTGTACTGTAAGTAATGTGTTGGTGTACAGTAACTCAGTAAGTGTAGTGTGTTAGTGTACTGTAAGTAGTGTGTTGGTGTACAGTAACTCAGTAAGTGTAATGTGTTAGTGTACTGTAAGTAGTGTGTTGGTGTACAGTAACTCAGTAAGTGTAATGCGTTAGTGTACTGTAAGTAGAGCCCACCATCAGGGAACAGTGGTCACTTTGTTTGGACAGAGCTTGGTTCTAGCTAATGGAAACTGTTTTCCGTTAGTGTTCTGTGCTTACTATCATTTGAATAGACATCAGTGTCAGACTAATTACTGACCATCTATTGAAGACTGGTGACTGAGAGACACTGGAAGAGTCTCTTCACCTAACCTGAGCTGATTAAGAGTCTTGTTCCAGAAATTATCAAAGAACATTAGAGCCATAAAAAATCATGCTACGGTTACTCTCCATACTTAAGTACATTTGAAAGGAAATGCTTTAGTACTTTTACTCCAGTGGAGGTCTAAAGGGAGGAACTCCTACTGACACTGGAGGAGCTACATAGTTTGTGTACCTCGTCCAACACTGCTTATATCCCTCACTCATCATCTTCTCTGTCTCTGTCGCCCTGTATGTCCCCCTGAAGCATGGAGTGTTTGGGTAATTTTGTTTCAGCAGCATTCTTGAGTTTATGTAAATCATTAACCTCTCTCTCTCTCTCTCTCTCTCTCGCTCTCTGTTTCCCATTAACACATACAGAGTCAATGAGCTCCAGTGTGATGGCAGTCATCCCTCAAAACTATCCTCCTTAGGGAGGATGCACAAACGTGCATTATCACCACTTGAGAAACACACACACACACACAAGCTGTCTGTCTGCAGGAGCTGCTTTCTTGCCCTGCAGGAATAGATGTTAAACTCTAATGGGTTTTTTGTGCATTAGCAGTCTGTCTATTCCCATGAGCCTGCAGCTCTGCATCGGTGTGTTCTCCTTCTGTGGGAGTTTTACCCTCTAGTGTTCTAGCCACTGCTCCCTCATTCTCTCTCTCTCTCTCTCTCTCTCTCTCCCTCTTTCTCTATCTCTCTCTCTGTCTGTGAAAAAAAAACAGTCAAAGCAGCTAAATATATATGATGTATAACCAGTGGTTGTATGTATTTGAGTTAAGTAGAGATCCCCAAGGTAAAATACTCCTCCAGTGTCAGTAGGAGCTCCTCCCTTTAGAGAGGTACTAAAGTACTTACCATGTACTTAAGTATGGAGAGTAACAGTAGCGTGATTTATTATTATTGTTTATTATTATTTATTATGTTTATTTATACTCCCTGCTGTTCCCTTTGTTCTTGCTTCGTGCTTTGTCTCCATGTCTATTGTTTTTGTAACTACTCTGTTCCCGGTCTTTTTTTACAGTTTGATAGTTTCTTGGTGTCGTTTGAATTTCTTCTTTATTAAACATGTGCGCTTACATCCTCCCTCCTCGTCTTGTCCCCATGTCACAGAGTAAAAGTAAAAAGAAGGGAAATACTCCAGTACAGTACAGATACATGAAAAAACTACTTAAGTACAGTAACGAATTACGTTTACTGTGTTACTGTCCACCACTGCATATAACAGACTGTTTGTCATACCAGGAGCCTGAATGTAACCGCTCTACTATTTAGGGTGGGCTTCAGTCTCCTCAGCTCTCGCTCTCTCCACCGTTGAAACTGATGTAAACCTGGCTCTTGCCTGATCTAAGAACTTCTTTTCTCAGTCTTCCTTCTTCAGATCTTCTCTTCATCTGTTTCTCAGCCATTGCTCCTTCCTGACAAAAGGTGACGCAAGCCCTCCTGTTCTGTTGAAAGCAGGAACTTCCCTGGTTGCTGATTGCTCGGTTCTGCATTCCAGTAAAGGGAAAGCTAGGACTCTGGGTGCTTCCATACAAGCTATAACTGAGTTATTACTCCCCATCAGTTTCTGATTCTGATTAGTTTGATATTCTGATCCTTTCAGAGTTGTTGCTCTAGATGCTCTATCATCTCAGTTGTCATCATGCCAACAGTAGAGATCATGCGAGATCATTAATTCTTTTCCCGCAGCATAATTTTATTTTTTTACTAACCAAAAAGCCCTTAACTTTTCTTTAACATGCACCTCAACACAACCTTAACCAAGTGTGTATATATACAGTATATATATGTAAACCCAGCCAACCTGAACAGTTTTCAAAGGAACATATATACGTCGCACTGGTCTGTTTCCTTGAAACCTGTTCAGACTGGCTGGGTTTACTGATTGTCTTAAACTGAAGTTGCAGTTGAGCACTTATAAAAGGTTGTCCGTTAGTCTGTCCTGATGAATTCCCCCTCTCTGCTCTAAACGCTGAGAAGGGCAAGCACAAATGTCCCGCCACTCTTTCGCCCTTGGCCTGTTTGTGAGCAGGTCATCTGCAGCAGCAGACGGAGCGAGCTGTTACTGGGGTTATAGTACCCGTAAATCTGCGGCAGAAGCAGCGGCAGCAGAGGGGCAAAGCACTTTGGAGCACAGGGAGAATCGATCAGCACTGAGCGGGCATGAGGAAGGAAAGATGGGATTGATTTTGGTGAGTCAGCGCCACTCAGACATTCTAAAAAAGGTGAGATGAACGATTACACTCTCCCACTGTCTCTGGCCAGTAGGAGGAGAGGAGGAGGAGGAGGATGAGAAAGAGCATACAGCCAGTTTTCAATTCAGTGCAGTTTTCCATACAGCAAAAACTGCGGCTATTGTCTATCTATCTGTCTGTCTGTCTGTCTGTCTATCTATCTATCTATATGTATGTCTGTCTATTTGTGTGTCTATCTATATACGCTCCCTGTGTTGGTTCATTCTACAAATGCTGCTCCTTCGGGCCAAGGGGCTTTCGTTTACTCCTTTGTATAATCCTTTGTACCGTAGCTTTTTCACCCTGTCACCATTTCTTTAATATGAAACTTTGTACAGCTGTTTCATGCTCATCTGGTGTCATTTCAGAAGTCAATCAATGGTGGAGATGCTTACAGATTCCACCATTACATTGTTGTCCTGTATAATGGCTTGCTGAATATCCATCAGCCTTATGGCATTATGGCCATAGCACATATAGCCTTCTCTTGTTGAGGTGTGAAAGTGGGACCTCTGCCATCCCTGTGAGCTAGTCTTGCAGGCCTATATGGTATAAGAATTAAAAAATGTAAAACACAAGATTGAATAACAATTCAACAGTGATGTCAGTCTCCTCTCAGCCTTCCACCACACAGCCTTACCCATCTTCTTGGCTGTTCACCCTGTACATGGGCTTGTCTTTCCATTGTGAGATTTTGGGACACTACAATATTTTGTGTCTGTATATGTTTGTTAATTGGCGGTTCATGAGATGTACCTCTGACATATGGTTGAGAGCTATTTGACCATTGGGTGATCTAAACCTTCACAAATTCCCCTTCTTAACTGAAAGCCAAAATTTACCTGAGAACAATTAAGGATAATCAATTAAGGATAAATTACTAAAAAAGTTTCACAGAAATGTTAAAATCATGCCTGATAGATTTTGACAACATGTTCAGCACTTTTGCATGTAATGAGCTAGGCAATGACCTAAAGCCTAACTGTTTTGGAGGATAAGACAATTCAGTAGACAATCAGTAGAACACATTTTGCTAAACATGACATAAGCAACTGATAATGCAAAAAACAGCAGAGAATTGTACATGACCATTTGCAAAATGTGAAACACAATGAGAAATGCTAGTATGGTGTGCACAAGTGACAAGGAGATGTGGAGATTGAATGAACAGTTCTGAGAATTTCAATTCTGATCTGAGAAATGAACCAAACCGACGGAGAAAAACTGTAAAACAGCAATATATAACTGCTCACCACATGACCATCACATTACTGCACTAACTGAACATCACTGAAATATTTTTTAATGTAGGGTTCAGTATAAATGTAGGGGTTGGGGTCTAGTTTAAATGTAAGGGTTAGGGTTTAGTGTAAATTTAGTGTTTGGGGTTTAGAGTAAATGCAGCGGTTAGGGTGTAGTGTAAATGCAGCGGTTAGGGTGTAGTGTAAATGCAGCAGTTAGGGTGTAGTGTATATGTAGCGGTTAGGTTGTAGTGTAAATGCAGCGGTTAGGTTGTAGTGTAAATGCAGCGGTTAGGGTGTAGTGTAAATGCAGCAGTTAGGGTGTAGTGTATATGTAGCGGTTAGGGTGTAGTGTATATGCAGCGGTTAGGGTGTAGTGTATATGTAGCGGTTAGGGTTTAGTGTAAATGTAGCGGTTAGGGTGTAGTGTATATGTCGCAGTTAGGGTGTAGTGTAAATGCAGCGGTTAGGGTGTAGTGTATATGTAGCGGTTAGGGTGTAGTGTATATGTAGCGGTTAGGTTGTAGTGTAAATGCAGCGATTAGGGTGTAGTGTATATGCAGCGGTTTGGGTGTAGTGTAAATGTAGTGGTTAGGTTGTAGTGTAAATGCAGCGATTAGGGTGTAGTGTATATGCAGCGGTTTGGGTGTAGTGTAAATGTAGTGGTTAGGGTGTAGTGTATATGTAGCGGTTAGGGTGTAGTGTATATGTAGCGGTTAGGGTGTAGTGTATATGTAGCGGTTAGGGTGTAGTGTATATGTAGCGGTTAGGTTGTAGTGTAAATGCAGCGATTAGGGTGTAGTGTATATGCAGCGGTTTGGGTGTAGTGTAAATGTAGTGGTTAGGGTGTAGTGTATATGCAGCGGTTAGGGTGTAGTGTATATGTCGCAGTTAGGGTGTAGTGTAAATGCAGCGGTTAGGGTGTAGTGTATATGTAGCGGTTAGGTTGTAGTGTAAATGCAGCGATTAGGGTGTAGTGTATATGCAGCGGTTAGGGTGTAGTGTAAATGTAGTGGTTAGGGTGTAGTGTATATGTAGCGGTTAGGTTGTAGTGTAAATGCAGCGATTAGGGTGTAGTGTATATGTAGCAGTCAGGGTGTAGTGTAAATGCAGCGGTTAGGGTGTATGGTAAATGCAGTGGTTAAGGTGTAGTGTAAATGTAGCGGTTTGGGTGTAGTGTAAATGCAGTGGTTAGGGTGTAGTGTAAATGTAGCGGTTTGGGTGTAGTGCAAACGTAGCGATTAGGCTGTAGTGTAAATGTATAGCAAAGCTGATATCACTGTTAGCCCAGAATAGAGGCTGCGGGGGCTCTGCGGGGACTTGCATTGTAAAACATAGTCTCTGAACACGACACGACTGATGCTAATGTGCTCTAGTGTTTGAAGCATTATAGTGTTAGGACAGGGGTCATTCTAAGTACGGGGGTATGTAACTGAGCCATGGTTTCAGGACCACTCAAAATCCTGAACACAGAAATGACAGAAACTGCAGAATTCATAACTTCAGTTCATATATCAGGGCTGCAGTACCTGTTGTTTCTAGCAGGGGGACACTCTCTCACACTCTCACACTCACTCTCCCACACACGCCCACACACACACACTGAAACACATGCACGCATGGCACAGTTTACTCCCCCATAAGGGAATGTTTAGGGTGGGGAAGGAATTCCTTGCTCCTTCAGAGGGATGAATCACTGAAGCAGGGAAATGTGTGGGAATGCTGCATGTGTCTGCACGCTTGCACACATACAGTAATTACAGAGTGATGTATTTACAGATGACTCAGTTAGAGTATTCTAGCAGAAGGGAGTGGTCGCCCACCCCCCACCACCACATACTCACAGGAGATACACTGAGCCATGTATGTCAGTTGTGCCTCTTTAACTGGCTGCAGTTTGTCCACACGGTTCCTGGGGAGATCCAGTAAAATATTAAACATGTTGATATGACAAACATCAGTGTTCCAGCTTGAGAGAAGAAATATAAGACATATGTTTGATAAAACATGCCATAAAAACCTGCTGATCTGACCTTTCTGAGAACTGTGAGGGCGTGGTTAATGAGCAGCTTGATTGACAGCTCTGTCCATCACTCCAAGCCTGCTCCACCCCTCATACAGAATTAACATCATTATCCAGCTTTTATGTGACCATAACTGGACAATAAACAGTCAGGACTGAGCAGACATGTGGACGGATAAACAAAAACGAAAAAGATGAAGGATGAAGGAACAATGTTGGTGTATGGATAAAGGAATAAATGGATAAAGGAACAACGTTGATTATGGATAAAGGAATAAAGGAATGAGGGAACAGTGTTAGTAATGGATAAAGGAATCCACATACAACCCATATATTCATATAGCCATGTTGTGGGGGCATTTCGTCCTACCAGCTGGTCGAGTCAAGAGGCTTTTATTGTTATTCCATACCATGTACAAGTACACAGTGGAGGGAAATTACGCTCTCCAGGGACAAGGTGCAACATGGAACCAAGAGTACAAAGTGCAAACGTGCAGGCATAAGTGTGTAAACAACAACTGAAACTAGAAACAATACAATAAATATAATAAACTAAACAGACATTAGACACAGTAAGCAGACAGGACAGTGCAGCACTGACACAATACTCACTACTGGTCCGTGTAATGGCCCTCCAGTTCACAGAACGTGTGTGTGTATGTGTGTGAGTGAGAGAGAGAGAGAGAGAGAGAGAGAGAGAGAGGCCCAAATAAATTCACACACCAAGAGAAATGAATTTACTTATCTTCGCTGCACAGCACAGCTGTCCATTTCCCCATTTTACACACACACACACACACACACACACACACACACACACACACACACACACACATTTGTTTGTTTTTATATAGTGTCAAGACCTAGCATTAACTTCATGTCTCATAAGTTACAGACTGTAGTTTCTCTGTATACTTTATTACCCGCTTCTTCAATGGTCAGGACCCCCTCAGTACCCCCACAGAGCAGGTATTATGAGGGTGGTGGATCATTCTCAGCACTGCAGCGACACTAACAAGGTGTTGGTGTGTTAGTGAGTGTTGGTGCTGGTGTGAGTGGATCAGACACAGCAGTGCTAACCAAAACTGCCCAGTCAACAGGGTCCTGTGGGCAGTGTCATGTGACCACTGATGAAGGGCTAGAGGATGACCAACACTGCACTGTACAGCAGCAGATGAGCTATCGTCTATCGTCGGAGTTTCTAATAGAGTGGACAGTGAGTGGACACAGTGTTTAAACACTCCAGCAGCACTGCTGTGTCTGATTCATTCACACCAGCACAACACACACTAACACACAACCACTATGTCAGTGTCACTGCAGTGCTGAAAATGATCCACCACCCACATAATACCTGTTCTGTGGTGGTGCTGTGGGGGTCCTGATCATTGGAGAACAGGAAAATAAAGTAAACAGAGAAACAGATGGACTACAATCTGGAACTGCAGACCTACAGAGTGCTCCTATATGGTCAGTGGAGCTGATCAAATAAACAGCGAGTGTGGATACAAAGGTGGTGTTCCTAATGAAGCAATTAGTGACTGTTAGTGTATATATACGTCTCCCGGTTTTCTCCAGATCAGGACATTTTTTGTCCTCCAAAGGTACAAAAACAAACACACACAAACACAGACCACACACCTACATCCTATTACCAAAGGCTCTTAAACACTATGGTATGGGCCGCGGTGGGAGGCGTCTTTACTGGAGACTACAGACCTTGTGGTAGATAAACTTTTATAGCTGAGCACCAATTTAATTAAACTGCAGACCTTCACAGTTCTGTGTGCATTCCAAGCATTTTCTCTCTGCAGTGCATGCGGTTAGCTTGAGGGGTTATTCCATAGCAGCGAGGGACTAGCTTTACACAGTTCAGCTCAAGATACTTCCAAAAAGAGCAACAATGCAATACTTGATAATGCTGCTATCAATCCACTTGGTTGTACAACAAGTTTAGAATCCAAGGGTGGGCCTTATCGCTGCACATTACTGACTATATAAGGTCGTCCTGTTGCCCGTGCTTTCCATTCAAACTTGTGCTGTTGTGTTGGTAGCATCCTTTACAAGTACGCCTCAGAGAAGAGTGTGAAAGCAATTTGAGCAGTTGGAAGAGTTGGAGAGGGGTCGCATTGCAGAGCTCCAGGAAGCGAGATGGTCGTATTGACAGATTGCTACCCATGTTGGTTGTGCTGACACTACCATAGCATGCTGCCGGCAGCAGTGGATAGAAGAAGGTACACACTAGCAACATGAAGGATCTGGGAGACCTACACAAAACACGAAGAGAGAGAACCGGCGTATTGTCCGACATCCGCAGAGTGACACAACAGTCATGATTGCAGACATTCAGCAAACAGTGATGGCCTCCATGAGTCATCCTGTTAGTGCCAGCACCATTGGCAGACGCAGGACTACATTCACACAGACTGTTACGATGACTGTCCGTGACATCAGATCAACGTCACCCAAGACTGCAATGGTGTCATGTCAGACTGTTACGGAGTGACTTAGAATAGCAGCAGGTCATCTTCGGTGATCTGTATGTGGAGGCACCATGGTCAGCACCAAGATGAATGGTCTGGTGTCACTCCACCTCCACCACTACAACGCAGTCTGCAGGAACTGTGTGAGAATAAACCTCTACAACTCCATACTGAGATGCCACATTTACTGCTTGATTATAGCATTGTTACGCCGTATATTATCAAACTGGGTAATATTACAATAGTGTTATGGTGTTGTATTAAATCATGACATGCAGTTTGGTAATTTTATTGTTGCTGTATTGTAATAGGTCGTTATTACAGTGTTAATAAAGTATTCTGATATTTTATTATACTGTGTAGTTTTATTATTGTATTGTTTAGATACTGAATCAAATTATTACATAGTGTTGTATTGTTATTGTGTTATGCATTAGTATTATTATCCTAGTCAAAGATGTGATTAGTGTAATTATAGCTGTATAGATGTGGGAGTTGTACTGCTTTCTGGCTGTGTTCCTAGCCTCAGCACTGCATCCCCCCGCCCCCTTCTCCAGGGCCACCAGCTCAATCCTGCAGATTAGCTACAGGATCTGTACTAATCTCCTACACCTGGGACAGTGACACTCTGCTCACAAATGCTAATCCTTCACTCACACCTAGCCAGGCTTCTAGACTATCCATCTGTAGGACTTTCTGTCAATAAAGACTATCCTACATTTAGGACAATACTGGACAAATACTGACTATCCTCAATCATTCCGCACAGATAGTCTTAACTTAGGGCTACCTTTTAATAATGACTATCCTATTTTATATCCCAAATTTAGGACCATCGTTCAGCATCCAACATTTAGTAATATCCTTTAGTGTAAACTATCCTTACAATTTGGAGTATCTTTAAGTAAAGACATCTGTCAACGCAGACTATCCTCGATTTAAAATTGTCCTTCAGGAAAGACAATTCTTCAAGAAAGACTGTTCTCAAGTGAACATCATACTTCAGTAAAGACTGTCCTTCAATAATGACTGTCCTTCAGCAAAGACTGTCCTTCAGTAATGACTATCTGTTATTAAAGACAATCCTTCAATAATGACTATCCTTCAGTAAAGACAATCCTTCAATAATGACTATCCTTCAGTAAAGACTGTCCTTCAATAATGACTATCCTTCAGTAAAGACTGACCTTCAATAATGACTATCCTTCAGTAAAGACAGTCCTTCAGTAATGACTATCTGTTAGTAAAGACAATCCTTCAATAATGACTATCCTTCAGTAAAGACTGTCCTTCAATAATGACTATCCTTCAGCAAAGACTGTCCTTCAGTAATGACTATCTGTTAGTAAAGACAATCCTTCAATAATGACTATCCTTCAGTAAAGACTGTCCTTCAATAATTACTATCTTTCAGTAAAGACTGTCCTTCAGTAATGACTATCCTTTAGTAAAGACTGTCCTTCAATAATGACTATCCTTCAGTAAAGACTGTCCTTCAATAATGACTATCTTTCAGTAAAGACTGTCCTTCAGTAATGACTATCCTTCAGTAAAGACTGTCCTTCAATAATGACTATCCTTCAGTAAAGACTGTCCTTCAATAATGACTATCCTTCAGTAAAGACTGACCTTCAATAATGACTATCCTTCAGTAAAGACAATCCTTCAATAATGACTATCCTTCAGTAAAGACAATCCTTCAATAATGACTATCCTTCAGTAAAGACTGTCCTTCAATAATGACTATCCTTCAGTAAAGACTGACCTTCAATAATGACTATCCTTCAGTAAAGACAGTCCTTCAGTAATGACTATCTGTCAGTAAAGACAATCCTTCAGTAATGACTATCCTTCAGTAAAGACTGTCTTTCAATAATGACTATCCTTCAGTAAAGACTGTCCTTCAATAATGACTATCCTTCAGTAAAGACTGACCTTCAATAATGACTATCCTTCAGTAAAGACAGTCCTTCAGTAATGACTATCTGTTAGTAAAGACAATCCTTCAATAATGACTATCCTTCAGTAAAGACTGTCCTTCAATAATGACTATCCTTCAGCAAAGACTGTCCTTCAGTAATGACTATCTGTTAGTAAAGACAATCCTTCAATAATGACTATCCTTCAGTAAAGACTGTCCTTCAATAATTACTATCTTTCAGTAAAGACTGTCCTTCAGTAATGACTATCCTTCAGTAAAGACTGTCCTTCAATAATGACTATCCTTCAGTAAAGACTGACCTTCAATAATGACTATCTTTCAGTAAAGACTGTCCTTCAGTAATGACTATCCTTCAGTAAAGACTGTCCTTCAATAATGACTATCCTTCAGTAAAGACTGTCCTTCAATAATGACTATCCTTCAGTAAAGACTGACCTTCAATAATGACTATCCTTCAGTAAAGACTGACCTTCAATAATGACTATCCTTCAGTAAAGATTGTCATTCAATAATGACTATCCTTCAGTAAAGACAATCCTTCAATAATGACTATCCTTCAGTAAAGACTGTCCTTCAATAATGACGATCTTTCAGTAAAGACTGTCCTTCAGTAATGACTATCTTTCAGTAAAGACTGTCCTTCAGTAATGACTATCCTTCAGTAAAGACTGTCCTTCAATAATGACTATCCTTCAGTAAAGACTGACCTTCAATAATGACTGTCCTTCAGCAAAGACTGTCCTTCAGTAATGACTATCTGTTATTAAAGACAATCCTTCAATAATGACTATCCTTCAGTAAAGACAATCCTTCAATAATGACTATCCTTCAGTAAAGACTGTCCTTCAATAATGACTATCCTTCAGCAAAGACTGACCTTCAATAATGACTATCCTTCAGTAAAGACTGTCCTTCAGTAATGACTATCTGTTAGTAAAGACAATCCTTCAGGAATGACTATCCTTCAGTAAAGACTGTCTTTCAATAATGACTATCCTTCAGTAAAGACTGTCCTTCAATAATGACTATCCTTCAGTAAAGACTGACCTTCAATAATGACTATCCTTCAGTAAAGACAGTCCTTCAGTAATGACTATCTGTTAGTAAAGACAATCCTTCAATAATGACTATCCTTCAGTAAAGACTGTCCTTCAATAATGACTATCCTTCAGCAAAGACTGTCCTTCAATAATGACTATCCTTCAGTAAAGACTGTCCTTCAATAATGACTATCCTTCAGTAAAGACTGTCCTTCAATAATTACTATCTTTCAGTAAAGACTGTCCTTCAGTAATGACTATCCTTCAGTAAAGACTGTCCTTCAATAATGACTATCCTTCAGTAAAGACTGTCCTTCAATAATGACTATCTTTCAGTAAAGACTGTCCTTCAATAATGACTATCCTTCAGTAAAGACTGTCCTTCAATAATGACTATCTTTCAGTAAAGACTGTCCTTCAGTAATGACTATCCTTCAGTAAAGACTGTCCTTCAATAATGACTATCCTTCAGTAAAGACTGTCCTTCAATAATGACTATCCTTCAGTAAAGACTGACCTTCAATAATGACTATCCTTCAGTAAAGACTGACCTTCAATAATGACTATCCTTCAGTAAAGATTGTCATTCAATAATGACTATCCTTCAGTAAAGACCACCCATGAATAATGACTATCCTTCAATAAAGACCACCCATGAATGATGACTATCCTTCAGTAAAGCCAATCCTTCAATAATGACTATCCTTCAGTAAAGACTGTCCTTCAATAATGACTATCCTTCAGTAAAGACTGTCCTTCAATAATGACTATCCTTCAGTAAAGACCACCCATGAATAATGACTATCCTTCAATAAAGACCACCCATGAATGATGACTATCCTTCAGTAAGACTATCCCCAATTTAGTACTTTCATAAACTGGCTAAACACTTTTTGGCACTTCAGTGAATGAGCAGGGCTCAACTGCTGTAGGCAGAATAGGCAGATATATGTAAATGACTGCCAGTATGACTGCCATGCTCATCGTTCAAACTGTTTTTGAACCGTAGCTTTCTTTTTGGGCCCTTTAAATTCCTGAATTAAGTATGTAAAAGCCTGGACACTGCAGCCCCTAGTTAACATCTCTATACAGAAAGGCTTCAAGCTGCCTGCATGCAGTGAGGACGTGTGTATAGAACATTTCCGGGATTAGAGGAATCAGCGGTGTGTTTATAGCATGTTTGTTCTTACATAATCCAGCCATTCTGCCTCTGATACCTCCAATCTACCTCACCCTCAGCCCCTTTTGTATATGTGTCTGTTTATTTGTGTGCAGTAGCAGAGTCAGGCTGCTAAAACGAGCCACACACACGCTCTCGCTAATGCGGGAGCATTAGGCAAGTGAGCCAGGAATTCTCTGGTGCGGTGCTAATCGCTAATCTGGAGCATTAGGGGCAGAGGAGGCGCTCTGCTGGGCCTAATGGAAGTCTTGTGGTCTCCTTCACGGATCTTATGACTGCGTGGAAGCCGCTGTGAAGGCCAAACCCATGACACAGCCTCAGGCCCCATCCGGCCCACGCCAGCCTGGGACTGAACCGCTGGTGACCTGTGAAAAGCTATTTTACAGTAAAGTGGATTAATACTGCGCTGGACTAGGCAGAGGGCTTTTCCAGCTGGAGAGCACACAGCTTTGGACTACAGGCAACAGAAAGAGCAAGAGAGACAGAGAGAGAGAGCGGAAGGAAGGGAGAAGAGAAAGTAAATCAGATTTTGCTAATGGTGTATATTATGCATGATATTGTGAACGCCTGCAAATTTATTCCACAGCCAGCAAAAGAAAACCCAGCACTACTCAGACAGCTGGGATGGCAGGCAGGTCCCTTTTACCCCCTAGCCCAATAACATAAAACTTGTGTATCACAACATTTTGCATATAGCAGATGCAATGCCTCTCAAGAGCCTGTTCGGATTTTCCCACTGCCCATGTCACATTGTAAAAAATCCCAGATCACAAACAGCTCTCTTGTTTATCCCATGGGTACTCGATTGAGCGCCATCACTCCAGAGAACACAGTTCCACTGCTCCAGAGTCCAATGCCAGGGGGCTTTATACCCCTCTAAGAACAGTAGGGTGACCACTTTCATAAATCCAAAACGGAGGACATCCCACCTCCAAAAGGAGCACATCATAAAGTGTGGCCAGTCGGGAGAAAAACCAGCACCTTCCCACTAAAGTAGTACACTCCAGGTCTGCTGTCTCGTACTCTAGACCGCTCTGTACTCTGTACTGTTCGGCCCCTTACATTAAGGCTGGTAGCATGGGGCTGTTCCACTATTTAAGGTGGAACAGAAATTTACACAATGAGCTACACCAGTCTACAGAGCAGGGGTGTTGAACTGGGAGTCCAGCACAGCTTTGTGATTTTCCTGTTCTAGCTTAGCAGGTAAATCCAGGAATTAGGTGATGTGTTAAATCAGGCATGCTGAACTAGGAAAATGACCAAACTGTGCGGGAATCTGGCTCTACAGGACTGGAGTTCCCCACCCCAGCTCTGGAGATTAGCGTTTTAGATTCAGTGCTATAGTGAATCTGGCTCTTGCTGACACATCAGGCAGCAGGTTATTCGTTTTTTTGTGTTACCAGCTGAGCAACTTTTCCTGTGTGAATCATCTGAAGACAGTGATTAGAGCGGCAAACCACCAAGGTGACACCAAAAAGCTAATAAAGGAGGATAACTGAGCAGCTGGGCAGTGAGAAATGATGACCATAACCTAGCCATCTTGGTTATCTCAGTGTAGCATGCGGAGGAACCACATATACTCATTACACTCTTTGTCAAAAGAATAGCTGCACCCAGAAGGAAGTGTGGGATTGCAGTGGTATTGGGGAGGAAGATAAAGGTCACCAGGAACAATACATGATGATAAATTAAGACTGATATGGGGAATATTTATTGAGCTACACATACAGAATTAGTGTCTCTCAGGATGACATTGGGTCACCATGTTTGCTAACGCTTCCTAATGATGTCCTGTGATAATCCATCACATGGAGCTTAAATATTCTCACACAGTTCCTGCAGATTGTGCGGTAGGTGAGGTGTAGTGAGACCGGAACAAATTCATCTTGGTGCTCACTACGGTGCCTCCACACAACGATTAATTTACCATCCCCACAAAAGCGAGACTCTTCACTGAAGATGACCAACTGCCATTCTGAGTCACTCGTGGCACGACACCATTGCGGTCTTGACGACGTTGATGTGGTCTTAGGGGCAGTCATGGTAACAGTGTGTGTGTATGTAGTCCTGCATCATGCAGCCGTCTGAATGACTCATGAAGAACATTATTGCTCCCTGAATGTCTGCAATCGCGGCTGTTGGGTCAGTCAGGTACCGAGATAAGGCCAGTCCCACCTCCACCTGGGCTTCACTGACGAGTCTCACTTTGCTTCCTCTTCTGCCGCCCTCATAACTTGTCCGTGTTGCACTAGGTCTTCTTCTGTCATAGTTTGCTCGGGGAAGTGCTATCCCACTTCTGATACCAGTGCCGTATGACGCAGTAATGCAGAAGCCCCAGGAAACACATGTCTTTAAGCCAATGCTCTTATATTGAACATAGCAGCGTGGGAGAGCTGGGTGTATTGGTGACCATCCACTGGTCAGCCAGTAGTGGGTCTCTGTAAAATGAATAATAGATAATCATAAGAAATGAAGATGAAAGTATGCAGATTTTATTTGTTCATTCATTTTGTTTTTGCACATTTTAAAGAAGTTATAGTGTCATGCCTTATATCTTTGGAAGTCAGTAAGCGATATCTGAACCACATGTGCCCAGTTCCTTTCCCTGACTATGGTCAGGAATGGCCTGTCATATGACTCGGGCTAACACAGTGTCCATGAGTTGAATCAGAGAGCTTTTACACATGGTTAAGAAAGATAGAGGGACAGGGAAGGGCGGAGGGGTCACTGAGAATTAAAAGGGGAAACGAGGAGTTTCTCCAGGCGTTTCTGAAAATGCCACAGGAGAGCTGACCTCAAACGCTATGCGGAGCATGTCGTACGTGTAGTTTACCAAACCGTGAGAAGTGTTTAAACAGCCTAACGGACGATTGAAATTCTTAAGCAACACTCGTGCTTGAGCTTGACTCATGCTAGTGTGTCCTCGTGTGTGTTTGTGTGGTTCTGCTGTGTGTTGTCAGGGTGGTTGCTATGCTCATGACTAATTTGAGTGACTAACTCACTAAATAAAACTCCATCAGATCTGGTAGCACTGCCACAACTCAGCTCTTCCTGAGAATGCTGACTCATTCATGTTTACTACTGTTTGTTTTTGCATATAATTTGAGGACTGTACTTCAATGGTCAGGACCCCCACAGGACCACCATAGAGCAGGAATTATGTGGGTGGTGGATCAATCTCCGCACTGCAGTGACACTGAAGTGGTGGTGCTGTGTTAGTGGGGTATGGGTGGATCAGGAACAGCAGTGTTGCTGTGGCCAGTGGGTGTATATATATATACATATATACACATATAGCCGAACAAATAGCTGCACCCAGAACAAATTAATCGCCCGGAATAAAACTTGGTGGGTAGATTTGAGATGGTAAGACATGTTAATGATTCAAGTATTTTACCCTTGTCCTTGCATGTGACGTAGGCAAAGACAGGCCTTATCGCTGTACCTGACTGACCCAACAGCCACAACTGCAGACATTCAGCGAGCAGTGATGTTCTACATGAGTCATGATGACACACTGCACAACGTAGGACTACATGCACACAGACCGTTACAACGACTGACCTTAACACCACATCAGCATCGCCAAAGACTGTAATGGTGTTGTGTCAGACTGTCGTGGAGCGACTCCGAATGGCAGCAGGTCATCAGTGACCGCTTTTGTCTGGGTGAAGACGACCAACAAATCCGTTTGTGGAGGCAGCGTGTTCAGGACCAAGATGAATGGTTTGTCGTTACGTGTAACATATCCAGAAGGCCTGGTGTCACTCCACCTCCACCCCTACCGCACAATCTGCAGGAACTGTGTGAGAATATATAGGCTGCATGGGATGGATTATCACAGGACACCACTAGGAACCTTTACAACCCCATGCTGAGATGTCTGGGATGTTGCATTAGTAAACATGGCGGCCCGACACCATACTGAGAAACACTACTTCTGTATGTGTAGTTCAATAAATATTCTCCATATCAGTCTAAATCATCATTTATCGTTCCTGGTAAGCCTTCTTATATATACATATACTCAGAGAAACACACATGGAACGAGACATTCACTGCACTGTAGCACCTCTTCTCAATCAACGAATCCCATCACTCACACCCCACAGGTATTTATAGCTCCATCCTCCTGCAGCGCCTGCTGTAATCTATTCTCATTGTCCATTCATTCGTTTGTCCACTCCATCCACGCAGCAGACAAGTGTTCTATTCTCCACCCAGGCAAGTTCACCATGTAGTACCAGTAAGAATCCCTGGGCAGTGCTCCTAACGCCACATCCACAGCTAAATGGAACCAGTAAAATACTCGTTCATATATATTTCCCGTGGTTGGCTTATTTATTTGTTCAGTCCCTCATCCCTCCATCCAGCACCTCATTTATTAACACATCCTGTTTGTGTGCTCATCCATCCAGAGTTTTTCCATCACTTCCCTCCACCACAGCTCCCTGGTGTGTAGTGATGGCAGGAATGGAAACAGGTTTCAGAAACGTTCTAGTGCGCTAATGCCTCTGTTCTGGTTTTGATAGGCTTATGTGACGTTAATGGTGAAAACAGGCGTGTGGTTTGTTTTGTTAGGAGGCAGAAGTCTTTTTTCCATTTGTGCTGGCTGAACACAACCAAAGCTAACTGAGGTGAAGCAAAGTGACAGGTAAACCCATGACCACAGGCTCAGTGAAGCTGTAATTCTCTTATCAGTTAACGACAGCCATCCGGGGTATATGTAATAGACATTAACACAGCATATTCAATATGTAGTATATCAAGAGGTATTGTAGGCTTTGTAAGGGATTCAAAAGCTTAGCTGGTGCTAGATTAGTGACTGATGATGAGATTTGTGTGATCCAGTATGTATCTGCAGTGTGTGTAGTGTTACAGTCTGACAGTAATAACTGTGGAGTGATTATAATCCAGTATGAATCTGCAGTGTGTGTAGTGTTACAGTCTGACAGTAATAACTGTGGAGTGATTTTAATCCAGTATGAATCTGCAGTGTGCGTAGTGTTACAGTCTGACAGTAATAACTGTGGAGTGATTATAATCCAGTATGAATCTGCAGTGTGTGTAGTGTTTACAGTCTGACAGTAATAACTGTGGAGGGATTATAATCCAGTATGAATCTGCAGTGTGTGTAGTGTTTACAGTCTGACAGTAATAACTGTGGAGTGATTATAATCCAGTATGAATCTGCAGTGTGTGTAGTGTTACAGTCTGACAGTAATAACTGTGGAGTGATTTTAATCCAGTATGAATCTGCAGTGTGTGTAGTGTTTACAGACTGACAGTAATAACTGTGGAGTGATTTTAATCCAGTATGAATCTGCAGTGTGTGTAGTGTTACAGTCTGACAGTAATAACTGTGGAGTGATTATAATCCAGTATGAATCTGCAGTGTGTGTGGTGTTTACAGTCTGACAGTAGTAACTGTGGAGTGATTATAATCCAGTATGAATCTGCAGTGTACGTAGTGTTACAGTCTGACAGTAATAACTGTGGAGTGATTATAATCCAGTATGAATCAGCAGTGTGTGTAGTGTTTACAGTCTGACAGTAATAACTGTGGAGTGATTTTAATCCAGTATGAATCTGCAGTGTGTGTAGTGTTTACAGACTGACAGTAATAACTGTGGAGTGATTATAATCCAGTATGAATCTGCAGTGTGTGTAGTGTTTACAGTCTGACAGTAATAACTGTGGAGTGATTATAATCCAGTATGAATCTGCAGTGTGTGTAGTGTTACAGTCTGACAGTAATAACTGTGGAGTGATTTTAATCCAGTATGAATCTGCAGTGTGTGTAGTGTTTACAGTCTGACAGTAGTAACTGTGGAGTGATTATAATCCAGTATGAATCTGCAGTGTGTGTAGTGTTTACAGACTGACAGTAATAACTGTGGAGTGATTTTAATCCAGTATGAATCTGCAGTGTGTGTAGTGTTACAGTCTGACAGTAATAACTGTGGAGTGATTATAATCCAGTATGAATCTGCAGTGTGTGTGGTGTTTACAGTCTGACAGTAGTAACTGTGGAGTGATTATAATCCAGTATGAATCTGCAGTGTGCGTAGTGTTACAGTCTGACAGTAATAACTGTGGAGTGATTATAATCCAGTATGAATCAGCAGTGTGTGTAGTGTTTACAGTCTGACAGTAATAACTGTGGAGTGATTTTAATCCAGTATGAATCTGCAGTGTGTGTAGTGTTTACAGACTGACAGTAATAACTGTGGAGTGATTATAATCCAGTATGAATCTGCAGTGTGTGTAGTGTTTACAGTCTGACAGTAATAACTGTGGAGTGATTTTAATCCAGTATGAATCTGCAGTGTGTGTAGTGTTACAGTCTGACAGTAATAACTGTGGAGTGATTATAATCCAGTGTGAATCTGCAGTGTGTGTAGTGTTTACAGTCTGACAGTAGTAACTGTGGAGGGATTATAATCCAGTATGAATCTGCAGTGTGCGTAGTGTTACAGTCTGAGAGTAATAACTGTGGAGGGATTATAATCCAGTATGAATCTGCAGTGTGCGTAGTGTTTACAGTCTGACAGTAATAACTGTGGAGTGATTTTAATCCAGTATGAATCTGCAGTGTGTGTAGTGTTTACAGACTGACAGTAATAACTGTGGAGGGATTATAATCCAGTATAAATCTGCAGCGTGTGTAGTGTTACAGTCTGACAGTAATAACTGTGGAGTGATTTTAATCCAGTATGAATCTGCAGCGTGTGTAGTGTTACAGTCTGACAGTAATAACTGTGGAGTGATTATAATCCAGTATGAATCTGCAGTGTGTGTAGTGTTACAGTCTGACAGTAGTAACTGTGGAGTGATTATAATCCAGTATGAATCTGCAGTGTGTGTAGTGTTACAGTCTGACAGTAATAACTGTGGAGTGATTATAATCCAGTATGAATCTGCAGTGTGTGTAGTGTTACAGTCTGACAGTAGTAACTGTGGAGTGATTATAATCCAGTATGAATCTGCAGTGTGTGTGGTGTTTACAGTCTGACAGTAGTAACTGTGGAGTGATTATAATCCAGTATGAATCTGCAGTGTGTGTAGTGTTTACAGTCTGACAGTAGTAACTGTGGAGTGATTATAATCCAGTATGAATCTGCAGTGTGTGTAGTGTTAACAGTCTGACAGTAATAACTGTGGAGTGATTATAATCCAGTATGAATCTGCAGTGTGTGTGGTGTTACAGTCTGACAGTAATAAGGGAATAGCTCGTACATATTGGCCATTTAGATGTAAAATAAAGGGTAGTCTCTGACTTTTGCACAGTATTGTGTAAATGACTCATAGTCACCACCAGCAAAAGGCACAGTCTTGCATTAACCATCACTTTGACCTGAAAATATGACTACGCTTTTCACAACACCATCATTGCCATCCTCCATATATCAAATCACAGGACCAACAGGAAGTGGAAGTAGACCATGTTACTCCATTCCAGTCTCAGTCTAAAGGCCTAAATGTGCTTCTGTTCAGAGCAGAATGAATCATCTCTTCAGTTCATTCCTGGAATTCGATCTAATTACGGACTGACCTTAGGCCGTAATCTTAACTAAACAAGACAAACAGGCATTTCCCACTCCTTGATAAAGACTCATTCAGTGTAAATGGCTGTTTTTCATTGCTGTTGGCTTAGCTACACTAACCGGCTAACTAACATACACCATGTGGCAATCCACACCGCACTCAACCACCTGGACAGCACCAACTCATATGTGAGGATGCCGTTTATCGACTTCAGCTCCGCCTTCAACACGATCATCTCTTCCAGACTCATCCACAAGCTAAGCACATTGGGAATAAGCAGCCCATTGTGCAGCTGGATCATGGACTTCCTCGCCTGCAGACCACAGTGTGTTAGGATGGGTGAACACACCTCACCCTCCCTCACACTCAGCACAGGATGTCCCCAAGGCATTGTTCTTTCCCCGTTGTTGTACACTCTGTACACCCACGACTGCACTACAACCCACAGTTCCAACACCATCATCAAGTTTGCCGATGACACAACAATAATCGGCAACATCACCAATGATGATGAGGGCCCATACAGAGAGGAGGTCAAGCTCCTCACAGAATGGTGTGCCGCCAACAACCTCTCCCTTAATGTCAGCAAAACCAAAGAGCTGATCACTGACTTCAGGAAGGGGGGAAGAACGCACACATCACTGAACATTGGAGGCACGTTGGTGGAAAGAGTGAGCAGCTTCAAGTTCCTCTGTGTCCACTTAGCCGAGGATCTTACTTGGACAACCAACACTTCACACCTTGTCAGAAAGGCCCAACAATGCCTCCACTTTCTACGAAGGCTGAGAAGAGTCAACCTGCCACAGCAGCTCCTCTGCAACTTCTACAGATCCACCGTGGAGAGCATCCTGACAAGCTGCATTACTGTGTGGTATGGTAGTGCCACCTCTGCTGAGCGCAAGGCCCTGCAGAGGGTGGTAAAGACTGCACAGCACATCGCCGCATATACCCTCCCACACATACAGGACATCTACGACAAGAGCTGTCTGAGGAAAGCAGTCAACATATCCTCAGACCCCACACACCCCAGCCATCCCCTCTTCCAACCTCTGCCCTCCGAAAAGAGGTACCGGAACATCCGAGCCAGAACCACCAGGTTCAGGAACAGCTTTTACCCTAGAGCTGTCAAACTGATCACACCAGCAGCGCAGAACATGACTACACCACTAAAGACTGCTACTGATTTCTAGTTCCACTACCTCACAGGACTACCTCACTTTAACTCAACCTGTATACTTGAACATCCAGTTTTGTTTTTATTTTGTTCTTATTTATCTATATTTATTTATCTATACTGAACATCTGTACTAAGCAATTTGGCTGTTACTGAACATTAAGCTGCTATTTTCCCACCTGCACTGTACACTTTATATATCCATACCACATACTTACTGATACTGCGCTACTCTTTGCACATGTCCTGTACACATACTGTACTGTACTGTTTGCACACATTGTTTTTGTCTATTTGTCTTTGCACTACACTATTTATATATTTATATATATACACATTCTTAAACTGCACTGGAGAAGTTATACTGTACAACCCTGTATTGGTATAATGACAATAAAGTTGAATTGAATTGAATTGAATTGAATTGAATTGAATTGAATTGAACTGAATATCTGTTTCTCTGTATACTTTAATACCTTGTTCTTTAATGGTCAGGACCCCCACAGTAACCCCACAGGGCAGGTATTATGTGGGTGGTGGATCACTAACCAAAGCCATCTAGCACAACAGCGTCCTGTGGGCAGCGTCCTGTAAGCCCCTGATGAAGGGACTAAAGGATGACCAAAACAAACTGTTCAGCAGCAGATGAGTTATCATCTCGAGTGGACAGTGAGTGGACACAGTGTTCAAAAACTAGAGCAGCGCTCTAGTTCACTCACACTATCCACTCACACTAGCTCAACACACACAAACACGCCACCACCACGTTCACCACCGTCACTGCATTACTGAGAATGATCCACCACCTGCATAATATACCACCTACAGAGTATATGGTTGCATTAGTGTGGTTTTCATGCTATAGGTTACTCTACGATCAGCTAAGCTAAAATATAGCATCTATTATTGTACAGAGAGATTGGCCGTATATTGACTGCACCACGCCGTTCCCGAATTGTCTGTCAGTCATCATTGTTTTGGGGCGGGGCCTGTGACGCAACCCCGCAGCCAGCGCCCCTCCACACACACACGCGCAGTCCGACAGACGTCAGTAATGGGATGTCCGATTCACTTAATTGAACCGAGTTCAGTTGAATGACTCGAACGTCTGATTCAACGACTCATTGATTCAAAAGTCAACTTAACTGTATAGGCTTCTTGTTCAGTGAGTCAGTCTGGTGTCCACTACTTCTACTCCACAGTGGGGTCAGTATTGGAATACACCAAGCATATAGGAGAAACTATTTCTGGAAGTTGTTGTCCTACATTCCTACATCCTGTACGTCTTATACAATCTGTATAGTCTAACTTATTTTTCTGACACACTGGTTTATATCATGTACGCAGACTGCCTTTGTAACTTAGATATATTTGCTGCCCACAGAAAAAACCTGTGAAGTTACCATTTTGGAGATACTTATTTTTAAGTTATAAAGTTATAAGGGCAAGATTGCACAGGCAGTCTGCATACATGCAATAAACCAGTATGTCAAACCTGTTTTTCCAAGTAGGCTTGGGCCATTTCTATTGGCTCATTCATCACTAACTCTTTACACAGCGTAAGCAGCAGCTGCTGTGTTTAAATGAGGCGTAAATGAAAAAGTCAATAATAAATTGCGGTGTCTTTCTTTGGACAGTGATGATTACTAAATATATCCAGGAGGTGTTCCACAAAGTCTTGTGCCCTTATAATGTCACCACAAAGCCTTACTGTAGAGTCTTTGAAAGTCTTGATACCTTCTGTTGTTGCTCCTGGACGAGTCCATTTAACAGTAATAGTACTTATAGTTGGCCAGGGCAGATCTAGCAGGACACGATGCCCTGGCACAGACTGACTTGTGGGAAACGTGGCATCTATTTTTGTTCTATTGTATACAAGTTATATTGAGGTGTGCCAACAAAGACCACTCAAAACTGATTTTAAAGGTTGTAGAGCAGCCCTGTAGACAGCTTCAACAGTCCTCCAGTTAGGATGCCCCCTGACTGTACCATCTTGTTCATTAAGAAAGATCTTTAATTTGATTATTTGCATTTCTTCCTAATAAAGGGCTTAATCTTACAGTCCTGTGTTGTTAAACTATGAAAAGCCATTATTCAATAATGGCTAGGTTACAGTCACAACTTGAAAGGCTGTGGAGTAGTTATAATCTCCTGGGCTGTTATATTGAGATCACATCTTAATTATTGGCTTGTGGTATGAAAATTTGTTATCACAAGATAATTAAGCTGTGGTCCTAAAATAACAACTTTGTAATCTTGTGATCTCAGCCTATTTATAGTGTGGTCTGGAGATAGCTAAGTCGTGAAGTGTATTAAGTGGTGTAGTGATCTTAAGATAAAACTTTATTTTGAGCACACAAAAACTATTATGTCGTGGTAAGTCAAGATAATGAATTCAATATACAATTAAGTCATGATTATGAGATAGCATCTTTTGTCACCCCAGCATCACAGGATAATTCAATTGTAATCTTACGATAGCAACTGTGTTATGTCCAGGTCATGGCTTAGTTTTATAGAGATCTCAAAATAGCAAAGTTGTTAACGTGATCCGTAAATTAAGTTGTGATTATTTATTTTTGGTTTCAAGATAACATTTTTTATCAGGAGATCACAGCTTAATTGTGATCTTGATGACGGGGCAGTCGTGGGCTGGAGGTTTTGGAACCAGCCTTGTGACCAGAGGGTTGCCGGTTTGATTCCCTGAACTGACAGTAAAGACTGAGGTGCCCTTGAGCAAGGCACCTAACCCCCAACTGCTCCCCGGGCGCCATGGATAGGGCTGCCCACCGCTCCGGGTAAGTGTGCTCACTGCCTCTAGTGTGTGTGTTCACTAGTGAGTGTGTTTGTGGGTGTTTCACTTCACGGATGGGTTAAATGCAGAGACTAAATTTCCCCACTGTGGGATTAATAAGGGCTTTAAATCTAAATCTAAAATTGTAAACTAATGTTGTGATAATTAAGTTGTGATTTCAATATAAGAACTTTGTTATTTTAAGCTCACAAAAACAATAAAGTTATGATAAGTCAAGATAATGCCTTTGTTATTGTGAAACCACAATTAATTTAAGTTGTGATCTCAAGATATCATCTTTTGTTATATCAAGGTCACTGCTTAGATATATTGTGATCTTGAGATAGCATATTTGCTAACTTGAGTTATGAATGAAGTCAGTTGTGATCTTTATTGATGTGATCTCAAGATAACAGTCCAGACAATTACGTAACACATAAAACGTATGGCCTCTGCTGACCTTCGAACTGTTGAATGTAGTGTATGCGCTACACAAAACGGTCGATTCTGTTGGAGCTTCAGTGAATCGGCTCGTAGCAAAGAACCGGTTCAAAAACACGATTCGCTCAGTGAAGATGGCGTTGGTTTAAGAGCTCAAACGCGCCGCTTGCGTCTCCTCACCACCACGGTGGAGCTCGTTTTCGTACGTTTTTCAGCCTTTCCGCGACTCTTTTCGGTAATGTCTTGCTCCAGGACCTCTGAATTCTTTGTAGATACCTTTGTAGGGGGTTTATAACACCCTCACGTAAAGGTGTGACCATTTTTTAGAAAAAGAAACAAGAGGGGCGGGTTTGAATGCTAGCTCTGTTAGCTTCCTGCATTAAGGCTAACGGACGGCTAGCTGGTTCTGTTTATCCATCCATATTCTCATGAAATCAGCACCGGACCGGCATTTCTCTGCTAGTTCCAGCCTGTGTTTGATCCCTGAAGGGTTATTAGATGCCAAGTTGGCTAACCGGCTACACGGTTTTTGGTTTTTTTCTCGCTGAGCCGTCGCGCCCCGCCACCGGCACCTGATGAACTCCAGTCCGCTGACCAACGGTAAACAGATGTCGGACAACCAGAGCTGGAACTCCTCGGGCTCTGAAGAGGACTTAGACGCTGATCCTGGACCACACGCAGGGGTGGCCGAGTTCAGTGGAGTCCTCAGCAAGGTTAGTGACCTACACTTCTGTGAGCAGTAGGGAATGGGGCTAAAATGAGATTTGATGGGAGTTGATGGTTAGGTTAGAAAGGGAAACTTAGGCAGATGGTTGACATGTCACCAGAACAGTTATCTGCGGGGAAGGAGTGAAACCAGACAGGAGCTACTTGAAAGCAAAACCTACATGAAATATTCTGAGAGAAAAGGCTGGAAATCTGCATAACCTGTAGCAGAGGGCGACGAACTGCCCTGTAGCAGAGGGCGACGAACTGCCCTGTAGCAGAGGGCGACGAACTGCCCTGTAGCCGAGGGCGACGAACTGCCCTGTAGGAAAGGGACGAAGGACTGCCCTGTAGGAAAGGGACGAAGAACTGCTCTGTAGGAAAGGGACGAAGTACTGCCCTGTAGGAAAGGGACGAAGTACTGCCCTGTAGGAAAGGGACGAAGGACTGCCCTGTAGGAAAGGGACGAAGGACTGCCCTGTAGGAAAGGGACGAAGGACTGCCCTGTATGGATGAAGCAATGCCCTGTAGGGAAGGGACGAAGGACTGCCCTGTAGGAAAGGGACAAAGGACAGCCCTGTATGGATGAAGGACTGCCCTGTAGGAAAGGGACGAAGGACTGCCCTGTATGGATGAAGGACTGCCCTGTAGGGAAGGGACGAAGGACTGCCCTGTAGGGAAGGGACGAAGGACTGCCCTGTAGGGAAGGGACGAAGGACTGCCCTGTAGGGAAGGGACGAAGGACTGCCCTGTAGGAAAGGGACGAAGGACAGCCCTGTATGGATGACGATTTCAACAATAATTGTGTGAATCTCAATAATAATCTGTGGACAAAAGCGAAGGTCTTTTTACTAATCTGTAGGAAAAGGGAGAAGGTCTCAATAATAATCTGAAGAAGAGGGTGAAGTTCTCCATAGTAATCTGTAGGAATTACTGTGAAGAACTGCCCTGTAGGAAAGGTTGAAGAACTGCAGTAATAATCTGCAGTAACAATCTGGAGGAAAAGAGGGATGTGCTAAATAATAATTTGGAGAAAAAGGGTAAATATCTCAATAATAATAATAATAATAATAATAATTTACAGAAAAAAGCTGAAGACTGGTGGTAATCTAAATTAAAAGACTGTAACTGCAGTTCATAATGAAAGAGTGAAAGGATGATTAACAGCTTGTAAGAAAGTGGTCTGTATAAAGGGTTGGACAGCTCAGGAATAATCTACTATTAAACCAGCAAAAAAACTAATGAATAATCCCTCAGAGAGGGGCAGGAGACCTAAGGTCTTGGAGAAAGACGGAGGTTTTAGTAATAATCTGTAGACCCTGTACTATCCCTTGTTTTGGTTCAGGTTGAGCCTGTCTAAACCATAGCTCCCATTTAACTCAGGCTTTGTTTACAGTTTAGCTGGGGCTCTGAAGTGGATGTCTGGCAATGTTTTGGTTGAAATGGTATTATAATGACTGTAAAACACATCTGGACCCTGTGTTGTCCAAATCCAGTGGTCGCATAGCTAGAACTAGTGAAGCATAATGCTGCAAGCAAGCCGTTAACATGCCTGGGGGGGTCACAATTTCCTACCTAGTACAAACAACTTACTGACGTGCCAGAAATGCAAGAGTGATCTGACATGCAGCACAGATTTGAATGAATTTCGCCTTCAGGCTGGGCTTGGACTAGTGGCTCCTCGTTGGGGTTACTGGAGGTCATTCTAGAGCCGCTACTGCTTGAAATTCCAGGCAGGAGTGTTGCTCTAGCTGGAGCTAAATGCTGATTGTGCCAGGCAGCCGGAGTGGGTTGACTCAGACGTCATTACAGAAACCCCCTTAAATGCTTTGAATGTAGAGCTGATGTAGCTGCCGTAATTGGACTGTGCCTTAGTGTCATCCATATTCCTGTAGAGACAGCAGCTTGAATCATCCACCGTCAGATGTGAAGGCTTATGTTTAGTGGTGCCTTGATTTGGATTGTAAGATGTTTGTAATGAGGAATAGGGCTGACACGAATGACTGTTCTGATTTTTTATCATTTAAATTAATTACTCAATTAATTTAGTTATATTCTGTTATTGAAATCAATCACCTTTTTAAATTATGAATCACTCAGTGAACATTTATCAAGGACATTTGTCTCTTCAGATATCATCAAACAAACCCTTAAATCACATTGAGCATGCATGCATAGGCAAGAGACGCACAGCTGCGGTCTTACCACTGTCCCCATTCCTGTGCAGCTCTCTTGTGGGTTCATGTCATAAACAGTTGAGTGATACAGATAAAATGTATTTCAAAACAGAAAACCTTACAGCTCATAAGCTGTCATGGCCAGTTTAACAATAGCTAGCTAGCTAATTTACAGAGACTTCATCCAGAAAGCCAACAGAAGTCATATGTGTTTCCATTCCAGGTGAACTCAGGTTTTGCAGATGTTGCCTTGCACATTGTGGTCATGAAAGTCCTCACATTGCTCTGTTGTTCACATAACTCATGTATACCCACATTTCTGAGCATTCCTAGTCGACCCGAAAACAATATGGAACATTTAAATTGTTGGCAACTAATCTGGACAGCGATCCAGTATGCTGTTGATTACTCATTATTCAGGAACACTGTAGAAAATTATCATGTCATTTCATATCTGATATTGTTGTGCGTTGGTACAGTCCGGTCAAAACAAGCTTTGTCGGGTTTATAAGACCTTCGTTTAGCTTAGAGTGGCCAGACTGAGAAAGCAGGGGCTCATTAACTGTATCAGTGCTAGTTTAAAGATCACCTGATAAATGTGATATACTGTAGTTGTATGGAAAACATTATTAATTATTTAATTCAATTTATATTAATTTAATCCAGCACTGCAATGAACGCTGTCTCTTACTGTCTGCATCCACAGTGGACTAACTACATTCATGGCTGGCAGGACAGATGGGTTGTCCTCAAGAACAACACTCTGAGCTACTACAAGTCTCAGGATGAGAGGGAGTACGGGTGCAGGGGCTCACTATGCCTCAGCAAGGCAGTCATTACGGTAAGCGAATCCTGCGTCGTCCTGCCTCTTTGTGTAGGCTTGTAGAATCCAGAGCTTTAGAATTCTCAACTGTTTTGGTTCTAGAAAGCTGTTTTGGGGCGGTCTTAGATCTACAGATAGACCACAGAGCTCTGTTTCAGTTCTGGGATTTCAGTTCTGTAGGTTTGTGAAAACCAGTTAGAATGCAGGGCTTCATCTTTTCTTTTTTTAGATTCTAAACTCTTGAGGGCAGAGCTCTATCAGTTGTTACTGTTATAGACTTTTCAAGAACTTTTTTAGAACCTCAGTTGGAATGCATAGCTGTAGAATTCTAGGATTGCGTTCTGATTTCATATATTTTATAAATCCTGCTGCTTTAGTTTAATTTGATTTCTTTGTATTACAGTTTTCTGCAGTTCTTTATGTTCTCAAACTGTGTAGAGCTCCTAAATTCTTAGTTCTATCAGTTTGGTTAATAGTTAGAATGCAGATATCTAGAATTATGAAGAATTGTAGATCTGGATCCTCAGTTGCTTATATTCAGAAACTTCAGATATAATTCGTGGCTTTGGAATTCTCAACTCTAAGTAGGAGTAAAATTCATAGCTCTAGAGTTCTCCACCACTACAGTACTTAAGATTCTCAAACTTCCATTGCAATTAAGTACTCTAGAATTCTCAGTTGTTTAAGTTCTAGTTCATTTTCAGGCCTGTCATCTATTTTTCTACCTGTTACAGAATTTTTTATATTGTAGGTGTCAAAGTTGAACTTGCAGCTCTAGAGTTTTTTGGCTTCGTTAGTTCATTATGTTCCCAAGCTCTGATTACAGGGTAGAGTTCTTACATTTTCAGTTGTATCAGTTCTAGAACTCCCAACAGCTCATGGCTCTTGAGCCTTAAACACTTTCTATTCGTATTCTTTAGATTTCTTCTTGAATTTTGTTCATTATGTTCAGACTACGGGCCTGTTGGATTTGTTTCCCACTGTCTGACTGTCTGCTGTTATTTGCAAGTGATCAGATTGGGTTTGTGTATCCAGACATCACCATATCAGCTTTGGCTGCTTTAGTAATAAGGTTGGCGTCAGTAGCTACGTCTGTGCGGCGGGTTTCAAACACTAATGCAGGAGAGATTAAGATGTATCATCTTGCCCTCCAAACAGTTGCTAATTATTCTCTTCTGTAGTGCATACGAGAAGAAAATCTCTGGCCTACACCTGGTTGATTCTATTATGTTGAATGAAAGAAATGGAAGATATTGGTAAATACTACATAGGTAGTCACAACATTAGAGCTATTCTGGGCTGACTGCGTCCTGTGTGGCTTTTGAAAAGCAGCAGAGAAAGTGAGGTAGGTATTAAGAGAGAATCAGGGACAGAGATGCTGTCCTCAGACGCGGGCAGCTTGCCAGACACAGACAGTCTGTGGCCTATTTTTCCCCCTGGTTCGTCCCAAACACACACACACACACACACACCTGGCAGGGAGCGTTTGCAACGTTGTGCAATCATGTGGCAGAAATACGTTTTCCTCTGCATCTGTGTTCAGTAAGAAACAGTTACTTGAAATTTGAGCCAGATTTCCGAACGAGCAGTGTAGATTTTGTAGTTGTCAAAGATTAACTTGAGTCAGGTGACCGGCACCACATTAGGCCATTTAAGTGGAGCCTCCATGAGCACACTTTACCACTGTTTTCTTGCGTCACTGCCAAAGGAGAGGAAGGCAGGATGGAGGGGGTGCTGGACGGAGCAAAGGTTTAGTCGTCATAGAAACGGACTGAGCTGAAGGTTTGCCTGCAACCTTTTGCCCCTTCCTTTCAATGATTAAACTGCAAATGTTTGGAATCCATGGGTGCACTTTCAGCGAAGCATATCGGAACATTGCACAGATTAGTGCCCCGGATTTAACTTGCCTGTTTCAGTACATCATCCAATTAGCCTGTAAATGGCCTCCTAGTCCTGGGGGTTATATCACAAAGCAGGATATCTGAGCTATATGCCCATAAGTTTGAGGACGTGTCATCATCTTACCGTTTTCTGTTACTCCCAATTTTTCTTGAATTTATGCTTAATGGAATGGATAGAAGATTAAACAATGTTGGACGTAAGATTAAGGTTTAGAGAAACCCATAAGAATGGACGCCACACCTGACATTCTAGATCACTATATTGAAAACTATTATAGAGAGGTGATTTTCTGATGGTATTATTGCTTATTTCCAAAAAGAGCATAATGGGTGTCCCCAATCACCTAGGGTACATTGGTTGTACACTATTTATGGCAGTGCATTATGGGTGTTGTTTGAGTGCGCTGATTGTTTTCGACACCATAACAAAATGGCAGCACCCCAGATACACACACATCATTATTAAAAGAATATTTGCACTCAGAAGGAAGTGTGGGATTGCACTTCTAATGGGTAGGAAGATAAAGGTTAACAGGAACAATAAATGACAATCAGTTTAGACTGATATGGGCAATATTTATTGAGCTGCATATACAGAAGTAGTTTCTCTCAGTATGGCTAAGACGCAACACACCGGACGTCTTGACACCATTAGGAACCTCTACAACTCTGTGCTCTATGATAATTCATCCCATGCAGCTTGAATATTCTCACACAGTTCCTGCAGATTGCACGTTAAGTGTGAAGTGACCCCAGGCGCTCTGGATGCATGACAACAAACCATTCTTCTTGGCACAGGCCACGGTGGCTCCACACGCGGGTTTGTTGGTCGTCTCCACCAAGACAATAGCGGGACTCATCACTGAAGATGATCCGCTGCCACCTCATGACAGGCTGGCACATTCACGTGGTGTTTAGGGCAGTGGTTAAGACCTGTTTCCTTAATGAATGAACCACGTAGTAGGTGAATTTAGCAACTACGAAAGTACAGGATATGGCCTACTGTCCGGATACTTCCTGAAGGCACCCTAGCCAGCACATTTGGCAGCTTCCCTCTTTAACACGACTCTGAAAGGGGTTGTTAATGGGCTGATGTGTTGGATCAGGTGTTGAGAAACGCTGCTTTAGGACAGATAATGTTACTTACTTCAAACATCAAAGTCTGTCCAGTAGTAGAATAGATGCTCCTTTTGGACAGCCGCCTTTACTTTTGCCTTAGTTTATACAGCTAGTCGAGGTTTTATGTGGCTGCAAATTGTTTTCAAAAGGCCCAAGCCACTTGACATGTTGTTTATATGAAGGAGGGCGGCTGGAGAGCTGTTACTCGGCGTGGACTCTTAGCTCGCACTCAGAATGTGAGGATTAACGGACGCTAACACAATGAGCCATATTTGGAAGCTCTGAATAGTGTTTACCCTCCTATTGTGTTTAAAAGAAAAAGGATCATCGAGTACCAGTGAGTGGCTGCTGTTTCTGTCTCTCTCTCTCTCTGTCTCTCTGTCTCTCTCTCTGTCTCTGTCTCTGTCTCTCTCTCTCTCTCTCTCTTCTTTTGACTCTCTGTCTCTTGCCCTTTTCTGCTCTGCACTCTCTCTCACTGTGCCCCAGTTTCTGAGGCTGTGTTTTGCATTTTGGAGTTTGAGAGTGAAAACGGTGTTATGGGTTGTTTACCGACAGGCCGGTTTGAGGGGTAGTGTGAACGAGTCTGTTTGCTTTATACCAACCATTCGGTGGGACTGTAAATATTAACCTAGGTTACGCGGCACACAGGCCCACACACGGTCTTTCTTTGCTGTGCTCTGTTCTGTTGTTGCATGCAAGTCTGCATTTGAACCTAGTATTGCTCTGCCCATCTCCTTTGCAGGAACATGTATTGAAGTGGATGCATTTTAGTTGAGTCCCCCTTCAATTAAGGATGCACTGAAATGCACCGAGCACCGAAGCAGAAACTGAGCAAAATGAAACTTTTACACCAATGCATGAATTAAATAAAAAAAAAAAGAAAAATCACGGACAGTATACGAATGTTGACCACATCTTGCCTAGAAAAGGCACTGCTTACCCACTGTCAGCATTGTCAATATGCTATAAGCCAAAGGTGACCCACCTGTCCCAAAGTGCCCAAGTGCCGCCAACACATCTGGCAAGTGGGCCGGATAAAAATTGGAAATGTGGGCCAGATTTGAGCCAGAACAGATTTGCCGTCTGGGATGTATTTTTGTCTTGGTTTTCAAGGAAAATATAACAATTAAACTGCAGAATAAACATACTTACTGAACACTGAACATCTTAACATTCCAGCTGACATACTGCATTCACAGATAGTGGCTTACTCCAAGCTGCCTGTGTTTTGATTGGGTAGTTTGTTAGCTCGCTGCTGTTCACTCAGTAAACATTTACAAAACAGTAAAGTTACAATAATCGTTAAACATGACTAAATAAAACACAGTTCTTTCTTTCTGAACTGTGCATGTCTTATTTAAATTTCCCTCTAGGTAAGAGTAAAAACTGGATTTTGTTTGCATGCTGTAGAAACGTCAATATTTCAGTGCTATGCTAAACTTTCCATAGGATCCATAGAGTGAACATGA
The DNA here is from genome assembly GCA_024036415.1 of Prochilodus magdalenae. NCBI lineage: Eukaryota > Metazoa > Chordata > Actinopteri > Characiformes > Prochilodontidae > Prochilodus > Prochilodus magdalenae. The sequence goes on along the minus strand of JAMWET010005362.1, from coordinate 822,004 downwards.
AATGATCAAGGTGGTCTCGCAGATGCCCAATTGGGGAGTTGAAGGGCAGGGGAGTACGTAAAACTTGGAAGTCTTTGTTAGGCTCTTCCAACCAATGTCGGACATCTCTGTTGCATTTTCTTACTGGAAGATTCCTATTGCCCCAAGAAAAACTGACATCAGTATGTGTGCATGTGACCTGCAAGGATGGATTCATCATTCTCGAATTGGTCCAAGTCTGCTGTCTGTGTTTTAAACTTTAGCTTATTCAATAATATTGTGGTGATGGTAAATACAAGTCTCCATGATAATGTTGCTATGTGTCTTATTATCGGTAAACTGAATGAATTAATGTCAGCACATATTTAACTGTCATGTTGATATTTCTTTGCTTTCAGCTAAATTTTTGGTTATACTTTGATGGACATAGATATCAGCAAGTTTATGGATAGTATGCTTATGTTGCCATGTGCTTTCTTTTTTTAGGCTTGTAAATATGTTTTGTGCATTTAAATGAAACTAGTAATGTAACAGAAGAAAACGGTTTAATCAGATTATCAGTTTTGTGACCCATTCTTTTAGTAGACACTAGCCGCGCTCAGGAAGAAGGACTTCATGAACTTTATTAATTCTAACCTAAAACTGTAGACTGTTTAGTGACAGTGGTTTAATAGGTTTATTACACCACACATATACTACAAATATAATCTTTGCCAAATTCTGCAGTAGGCTGTCTTAAAAGTAGGACTGTATGTTATTGCTATTGAATTATTATAAATTATGTCATGAATATTGTGACTATAACTGGATGTTTTATTACAAAGTAAGCATAATTATGCATGTTAATTGGATTAAGTACAGTGTGCTTTGGGAAACTGAATGAAAGTCACTGCAGTTGTATTGTTATAGTATTCATTTGTGTTGAGTCCTTGGTTTGTTCCAAAACCTAAATATTGTGAGGTATATCATGTACCAATAAAGTCAATTCCCAGATCACTCGTTCCTACTGTGCAACTGGTCAGATTGATGGATTTTCTGGCCAGAGATCTGGAAATCAGATCATGGCAGCATTTTGCTTCTGCTTTTGCCAAAAAAAAAAAAAAATTTGCCTGGAAAAAGATGTTGGAGAGTTTGGAGCAAATCGCAAAGGCAGTAAATCAGCAGTTGCATAGCAGAATAACAGTTCCGAGGTGATATATCTGGGAAATATTGTGGGATTGAATTTTATTGTATACGGGGTCAAGTGGGCGTCCCTGCTCCTTCCCTAACACGGTAATAAGTTAATATGTACACAGACCATATACAGACATTTAAGAAGCTGAAAATAAAGAAATAAATGAACGGCAGTAGATTCCCATATAAAGCCAGTTGGAAGTATGTTGGTGGTTTTCTACTGGTGTTTTGGCAAGGGTGGAGTGCATAGGGCTGCGTACAGGATTCTGCTCTTGCTGTGAAAAACAAAAGCATTCTTAAAAGGCCTTCTCCACTTTCATCTCCCGGTGAATGTGAACAATGTCAGACGGCAGGCCAAGAATCAAACTCACGTGAGCAGGGTTTCTCTCTTTCTCTTGCTCGCACTCTCTGTCCTTCCAGCAGGTTTGCGGTCAAAGGTCTTTTCTCAGAGACCTGTAAACAAATGACTGATCCTATATGTACACTACCATTCAGCAGTTGGGAGTCAGTTTCTATTTACATCTCTTTTATATTTTCTATATCTCTTTCTCTTGGATATCTATTTTTTTCTTAGATATCTCTTTCTATCTCTTATACCATATGTCTGCTGTTGCCTGGAACTATGGTTGGTCACAATACTGAGTAAAAATCTGACTGATCGAGGGTCATTTACATATTTTAGCCTTTTTGTGACATCGGTACTCTGCACAGTATCTTAGTCACTTAACTACCACATTAGGCCAAGTTTACTGCAACTTGCGTCTAGTAAAATTCATATATTGACTACTTAATGACCTGAAATACAGTGGATCTAGTAATATTTGGTACCAGTACTTTTTATTGTACAGTAACTTAATTTCTATTTAAGTATCACAAGCTGTATTTTAGATGTTTTATTCTAGACATTTTAACGAACTCTGTGAACTTTAAAGTAATACACTAAATATCTGTTTACATTGTTTTGTCATGGTATCGTACCTAATTCTGGATATTAAATACAGCAAATACAACAAACTAATTAGAATTATTGTATACGTTTCTATGCAGTTTTATTGGGAATTAGAATTTCACCAGGGAGACACAGTCATATCGACCAATACTGGATCGTATTTTTGGTATATTTTTCCAGTTTTTACTTCAAATATTAAAAGCATCCATAGGCCTACATATTCTTGTAGGATATACCCTATGTTCACACTAGCAGCGCACTAGCCTAGGTTTGTGTCTTGTGGGTGTGTTTGAGGCTGCTTGCGTTGTCGCATGTGGGTGTGTACAAGGTCCAGGAAGGCTAGTTAATTTTGAAAAAACACACCATCACTGTCCAAAGAAACGAGTATCTCTGAAATGGCATTTTTTTTGGAAGTTGCTGTTGCCAGTAGAGGGCAAAAACCCAAAATAATTTTACTGTAATTTAAAGGAACGAGACTTGTAGCCGTTTTAGGCTTTTCTGTTTGGTCCATTCATCATTAAATTTTCTCACACTGTAAACAGCAGCTGTTGTGTTCAAATGATGCATGAAAGTAAAAACCAACAGAAATGGAGGTTCATGTTTTTCTTCGGACGATATTTGCCTAGAATTTGCATGGAAACCTAACAGCCTACATTCGTGGCTAGCTTTATTGGCTGGTTAGCATGCTGGCTAACCTAGCTAGCTATCGAGTGACCCGACTCACTAGAGTTACCAACAATAGCTGGTACTGTCTTCCACACTTCAGTTTTCTTTAAATGTATATGTACAAAGATGCATCATATAAACTGGGGAAAGAAGAAACAGCAGTTCTGAGCTTCCCCTCAATGTCACCACCACTTCTGAGAACTGTAACCAAAGGCTGGTAGGAACAAAAAGTCCAGAGGGCAGAAGCTGGGGGAACCTCGGACTGCTATCTGGGATTCGTCCAAAGAATCTGTTGAAGCCAATTGTTTTGTGTCGCTTCAGTGCGTAATAATTAATTTCCATAAAGTTGGTAAAATCTGTTGCTCTGTTGTGTTGTCTCTTGCTGCTAAATTGCGGTTACAGATCACATACGCTCTGTTGCTTGCTAGTGTGAGCGTGGGCTAAATGGAACATTCAAAGTTTTGTATGAGACTCTATGGTTGGTCCTTTTGAATGCTTTATTTATAGTATATTTAAAATGCTGTCTATCTGTCTTTTTATATTCCACACTGCTGCAGGCAGTGTAGTAACGTCAACCTCTTTGCTATGTTCTCTGTAGCTGCATGCCTTTTACGTGTAATCTGATTTGTGAAAACCTCTTTGATGGATATACACATTAATTCAATAATTCTGCGTCTTTGGTAATGGGCTACCTTTGAATATGAAATGCAGGCCTGGGAATTTTGTGAGCTCCTACATTTAAAAAGACGCACACAAAAGTGACTTGCATGCTTTTAACTCTCCTCCTTGAGAAACCTTGTGCTAAACGTGTGTGATGGAGTGCATGTGTTTCTTTTTCAGTGTAAATATTTCCTTTTGAGAACAACACCTGTCTGAGCATGCTTATTAACAGTGAAGGCGGAGTGTATACAGTGATGTTTCGGGGCCACACGGTCTTGTTTTTGGTAACAGTATTTAGGGGCTTTGTAAATTGAATGGCCACATTATATATACATTATATACACATTATAGTTTTTATATATATTAACTGACATCTTACACATCCTCTCATCTGTCTTCAGTGTGAGTAATGAGTCGCAATTAACCCATGCTCTCTAACAGGGCAAGTTTTCCAGCGTTATCCTGGGCACAGCTGCTGATTGGGCATGAGCCCGGTTTGAACTTCAGCATCTGTTTTACACTAACAATCAGTATATATATATATATATATATATATATATATATATATATATATATATATATATATATATATATATATATATATATATATTGTGTGTGTGTGTGTGTGTGTTTATATATATATATATATATATATATATATATATATATATATATATATATATATATATATATATATATATATTGTGTGTGTGTGTGTGTGTATATATATATATATATCTTATAATCTGTATACCTGTTATGTCTACTATTGTCTGGAACTGTGATTGGTCACATCTAATGTAATGCTGGTGAATCCTAACACATCCCATTCAAGTCCCTACAGATATCCCGATATCCAGCTTGGATCCAGATTTTTTTAATTATGGGCATGATTTTGACCAGGGTGTGATACAGGGGTTTCTGGGACAAAGAGCCGCTAATTAACCTCTTGGAATATTGAAAGTCTCAATATTCATAATTTTGGGTGTCCCTAACAAATGAGCTTTTGACTTCATGCTGGTTGTTGGTGTAAAACAAATGCTAAAGTTCAAACCTGGTTCATCCCCAATCATTAAGCTACTGCCTTTGCAGTACTGCTGTGCTTTAGGGTGGCGCTAGAGCAGATCTGTTAACTTAGTTGGTCATTTATAGCCTAGCAGCTGCAACTGAGCCCAGGATCCAGCTGGAAAACTTGCCCTGTTTGAGAGTATGGGTTAGTTGCGGCTCATTACTCACACTGAAGACAGAAGAGGGGATGTGCAAGATGTCAGTTAAGGTGTGGAAGACCTACCAAACTGGAAAAGATGATTTCTAGAAGAAGCGCTGTTAAACCAAACACTTTGTTGCACAGTTATGGAAAGTGAATAAGCAGCCAGCCGACATGGGACCCCCAGTATACCAGGGGGTATTTGGCACACTGGTGGCGACTACAGAGGGGCAGCACAACTGGTTGTGAAGTAGGTCTCTGAACGAAAAATGTGTGAGTTTAGGGCGTGGGTTAAGTGTCTCAGAGACGAGCACACACAGGTACGCGGTACACACAGGTACAGGTTGCTCAGGGACCTGCAGGTCGCTGCAAACACTTGAGTCCTTTTTTTAGGTGTGGCTTGTCGAGACAGGAATGGGCTGTTCCCTCTGGAACGAAGGAAGAAGTCTGAGACCACTGCTGCAAATACTGTTTGACTTTGCCGTGTTTGTTTATACTTGAGACACAGTTGTTTATCACAGATTATACCATCAGCGAGACTGTTGGAGGGGAAAAGTAGCGTATTTGAAACATTATATGAATATCTGAATTTCCTAGTAAATACTGAACACCGCTTTGGTTCCAATGAAACATGCACTTAAGCTGGTATGGGTCCCACAAGTTTGTGTGAAAGCCTTTGCTGAGCAGTTCAGAGGCACCTGAGAGCCTGAGCGTGAGCCTTAATGAAAGACAGAGGACAAAGGCCTTAACATGGTGAGGTGAACTTCATGTGTTTCCTTATGTGAATAGAGATGAAATGTTATGAAAATTTAGAATCACAATTATCGTGGCCAAAATTATCTGGGTTATCAGTATATGCTGAAAATGCTAACATATATATATATATATATATATATATATATATATATATATATATATATATATATATATATATATATATATATATACTGATGTACAATATTTTGAAAGCCTTTTTGCACTAAAATCATATTTCATCAAGTTGTCATTTTAAAAAAACCACCAATAAAATGATCTTTAGTTCAAAACCATCAGAATATTTCAGCACAATATCACAAACAACCCCCCCAAATATGCTCAAATATCCTAATTATTGTTTTAATGCTAGAAGCATTTTCTGCTATGCACGTTTAGAGTCAAACTATGCTACTTGCAGTTTTAATATGAGGGTTTATAATACCGCCTGTACCATTTAGGGAGGAACAGGAAAACTGGTAAAACAGAAGATGGTAAATAAAAAGCTAGTAGGTGATCAGAATATCTTGCCCAGAGTTTTGTGTACGGAGCTTTAATAATGAGTTACCGTAGAACAATTTAACAACGTTGCTGTGAGGTGACGTAATGTGACTTCGAAAGGGATTGATAGAGAGTTAAGGCTGAAAAAGAGAACGATTGAAGAAACCTGAGAGGAAAATCTTATTCTAAACAGGGCGTGCTAAGTTACAACACAAACGCGTGCCCTCCCGTCTGGCTCAGGAGTCTCAGCTCTCCTCTCCAGCTTGATGGACAGTGAAACGTAGCACACAGGACCCTTCATTGTGCCTGTGCGCATGCAGTAATGCTTCACTGGTCAAATACTGCAGAGGCTCAGTTCAGTCTCGCTAGCGGTGGCTCATCAAGCTTTTTCATGCTGATCTGGCCCTTTGCTTCCTCGTCAGCTGACTGCTGTTAAATCCAGACCTCTCTGAAGTGATCCTGAATCAGCTCTGGCTAAACAATTTTGGCTGATGATGGACATGTAATGCTGGTGTAGATGTACTGAGGAAGAGAACTGAATTTACCCTTTTTTGTCAGCACCTTTTGTGGAAACCATTGCCAGTGATCAAATATAGGAGTCCTGTTAGGGACCACAGGGAAGGGTCTGGGCTGATACTAGACACGCACCCACAGCCTGAAACCACTAGGGTCTACACGGCACTTTCTTGAATTTGCATATCAATGGAGCTGGACTTTTTTCCCAAGCAATTTTGGGCCACTTCTCTTGGTCCATTCGCCATAAATTTTTAAACACAGTGTAAACAGCAGCTGCTGTTTAAATGATACATAAAAGTAGATATCAACAGAAATGGAGACACATGTTTTTCATTGGAGAATGACAATATGTATATTTGCTTGAATTGGCATATATTTGCAAATGCATACAGCATAATACTCACATGTTTTCCATCAAAATGTTCAGACCCTAGAGCAATGTGTGGAGACAGAATTTCACCACACATTTTAGATCATAGCTTTTTAATATGTCTTGGAAAAGCTTTGCTTATGTGGACAAACTTTTTTTTTTTCTGCTCGAAATGGGTTTACTTGGTACTGTTTGCTGGAGAAGTTGTGGTGATCGAAATGCAAGCCCTTTGCGTATGTTTTGGGTGGATCTGTTATTAAAGATTATTGGAGAGAGATACTGTACTTGAAACCCTTCACATTTTTCAGTGCGAAATACCCCTGTAGAGCAAGTGTATTTATTTTGGATATATACCCCACAAATGGTTGAAAAAGATTAATATTTAATGACTGTGTTGTTGTTAGCTGCTATAAAAGTTCTTACCAGGAAATGGCTATCACAGGGGAGCCCAACTTTAAATGCATGGATAGGTATTACAAGGGATTTCTTTGGAATGGAGAAGATAACAGCATTTGTCAACTTGGAACAGTTTGGTTCATATTAGGGGGAAAAATGGACTAACTATGTGATGCCTGTAGACCTGACTGTCTACTTCAAGAAAAGATCACTCCCTGCTTGTGTAAAGTGTTTATTAATGTGCTTTTTGTTTGCTCTTTATATATATACTATCAGTATCTGAGATATAGCCCTTTGTGATATTTACTGGCATATGTTTAATGCCTAAATAAATAAATAATAAATAAATGGGTTTACCAAGGTCTTAACCTTACAGAGGCAGTCAAATGTGTGAATAAATATGGAATATGTTCCCCTCAAGGCTACTTTCTAAATCTGCTGCAGAAACTTTAGCAGCTGTAAGCTTACTCGCTCTTTCCCATATGTCTTGACGAAGAACGAAAGGTTTATCATGTTTAGGTACGTCTTTGGGGATATCCTAAATGATCCAATGGTCAGTTTCACAATATACTATAGATCCAAGCTTCTGGCTTTTATATTGGATGGACTGTACACATTGAGCTGCAGTACATATTGTAAATTGTCTTGTGTATTTATTGTTCTATGTAGCATCCTGGTCCTGGAGGAACGTTGTTTCGTTTCACTGTGTACTGTACACCACTGTATATGGTTGAAATGACAGTAAAAACTACTACTTGACTACATGCTGGGGGAAACAGGATAATGCCAAAATGCATGTTGCTACAGGCCTGATGTGGCCCACGGGGTTTGCATTCGACACATGGGCTATAGATGGACACACAAATCCACCAATCACAGACGAGAAGCAGATGATGAACACTCAAATGCACTAGTTACATACAGTGACAAGCGATAACATGAATCTCAGCTCCTCTTCATAGGCTCATAACTTTGACTGTAAGGCATGTGCAGTCTCGGGACTAGATGGAATCAAAAAAGTAGATTCAGGAAAGGTTGTGTATCAGATTTGAGATATTTCAAAAATATTCATAAAGACGTCTAGAAACATTAATGAAAATGCGTGTTTGTCGACCCTGGAGGGCTAACGTACAATTTAAACATGGGAGGTTCATTAACTTTAAATGCCTTATAAAATTGGATACTGGTGATGGTAATAATGGTGGTGGTAGAAATAAGAGTTTGGTACTGTTATATATCTGTAGTTATAGACTGAACAATACACTAGATAGAGGTGGGAAGAGAGATGCTTGCTGTTTGGTCATGTGTTTATGTAGACAGCCGACTGCGTTGTGAATGTTGACGTTCACATATTCGGATTTGTTTCCATATTGACTTGGCAAACAATACAGATCTCTCGTCAGAGTGCTGCACACCCCCTAGTGCTTCTGTGGGTGCTGCACCTTGAATTGCATACAACCAATGCACCAAACAGACGCAGGATACAAGAAATAGTAATTTAACAGCATGTACATTTGTATCCCTAAAACGTCATTTGAGATCAGTTTCTGTTTTTTCTCTGATGGTTAATACTGAGGAAAACTGATCCTGATGGAGTTCAGAAGTACAGCAGCTGCTGTAATCTGGCCCGTTGTTGAGCTCACGTGGCGAGTTGATTCTGTTTGCCTGGCTAATTTAGTAAAGAGATTGGAGAGTCAATGTTTGCAGGCCTTCAACGAGACAAACGGCGGCAGAGCTGGGCGTTTCTGGAACAGGAGGAAAATGTAGTTTATGGAGAGACTCGTGTGCTGATGTATATCATGCCAGCTACAATTATACTAACAGAGCAAACAGAGCTGGAGTTTAGGTAAATAACCGCTCACCACAAATACTCACCCTCCGGCCTATTATAAACATCTGCATTGTTGGTGTACCACCAAACAGCTGCTTCAGGAAGTTTTTGTGTGGACCCATTTCCCCATCTTGTCTGGCTAATGTCAGTACACATTTTCTTGCACACACAAGCAGGTTTTCTACTTTTTAATGGCATTATTGTTTTGCTGCTGTGTGTCAAACTAGCTGTGGACAATGGGGCAAAGATGTAGCATGATGGTGATGATGTTTTTCTAAGGTTTGGTGAATTAGAACAGATGAAAAAAGCACAAGCAATTCATTAGTATTTTAAAAGTGCAGTCTACACAGAATTGACCTTATCTGGTCCAACTGCACAATTATGTGATGCAAAAGTGTCTGAACACTAATGTTGCCTATATCCAGAAACTTGTTAAGTACATGCCCAATCCAGGAGGTGCCTGCAGTTGATGAGGTTACACCAATGAAGACTGAGCCCTGGTGCCAGTGGGCTCTATCTAACCAAGCAAGGGAGCGACATTGGGTTTACAGGTACAGGTTCATGATGATGTGATTGAGCACTGCATTTTTCTGGTTGCCTTTACTGAAGAAGAAGAAAAAGGGAAAAAATGAATATCCGAATACCAGAATTAAAAACCAAATACCTAGTCAACAAGCAGATAACCGAAAACGCGAATACTCAGTTTCAGCCCTGGTGATGTCACAGAAACTGTGATTTCAGAACAAACTGTGTATGGTAAAATAGGTTTATTTAGGCGATTTGGATATAATTGTCGAATTTGAAGGATGGATGTGGGAAAACACTGCCATTTTGCCCCCTTTATCTAACAGTAAAACGCCCTTAAAAACCTTTGTGATGCAGGCTTTGTTTGAGTATGGCTTTCCTGGAGGAGTCTGAAGTACATTAGAGTGAAACATTAGCACCATGTTGGCCCTGATTTAACTCTCTGGGCTGATCTACTCCAGGAACACCCACGCTGTTCGTATTGACCTGCTGAATATTTGATAAAGGCAAGGCTGTTTGTAGACATGGCTGCTGGACTGAGAGCAGGGGAGTCAAGTGCATTTGAAAATGTCAGTGTGTGTATGTGTGTGGGCGCGCGTGTGTTTTCAGGCAGTTTGCAGGGTCTGACAAACCTCAGAGGAGTGATAACAAACAGCCAGCCCCCTTGTGAGTGGTGTAGTATGTGCGGTGTAGTGCAGTTAATGTGGTAAGCCGCTCTTTAAGGAAGTGTTAAGAGCTTTGCTTGCTCAAAGTGTTGGCACACTGCATGGACAAAATGCTAGTCTTATGATTACAGTTTTCAGTAAAAGTTTGGATGCCTGCTGTTAACAGACGTTGTTGTTTGTGTTTGTAAGTAAGTTATAGATCCTTTACAGTGAGCACACTTCTGCACAGTTTACTGCAAAGTAACTGTTGATTTACTGAATTTAACATATTGGATATAGTACAAAAAATAAGCGTTCTTTTTTTTAAAAATTATTTATGCTTTGCTCTTTTGCATGTTGTATATTAAAATTTGTGCTTTCATGGAAAACTGAATAATATTCACACACACACACACACACACACATATATGTATGTATGTGTGTGTGTGTGTGTGTGTGTGTGTGTGTGTGTGTGTGTGTGTGTGTGTATGTATGTATGTAAAATTTATTTTTAATCACAAATTCTGTTGTTTCTGCGAATACATACACATTACACACAAAAGCATTGCTGCACCCAGAAGGACGTGTGGGATTTCACTGCTATTGGGTACACGTACAGAAGTACTGTCATTATGGCATCGGGCTGCCATGTTTACTAACGCAACATGCCAGACATCTTAACATAGATTTGTAGAGGTTCCTAGCGGTGTCCTGTGATAATCCATTCCTGCAATCTGTGCAGTAGGGGAGGAGGTGGATGACACCAGAGTATGGTTCAGGTTGTGAATTCCTGACAAACCCAGGTGTGTGAATGTCTGAAGAACAGCAGGGTGTTTGTGGAGTAGGGCAGTGAGAGAAAGTTGCAGTGAGGAAGTGATGAAATACTGAACTCTCCTGGCGTTTGAAACAGGAAGCGCGTATCCCTTTCCTGTGTTGCTTCTTCCTTTGTCCTTGTGTGTCAGAGGGGTCGTGGCCTGCACCTCTGATGTAGCAAACTCCTTTTCTCTTCCTTTCACCTCCCCTACATCCTTTCATCACCAGATATACAGCTCATTAGAAATTGCCAGCGAGGCCAATCCTGCATACACTCAGTGCTGGCTGATAAGGTCAGGGTTTGGGGGATGAAATAGGAATTTTACACAGGTCTTTTTTTTTTGTGATTTATTTGGACATTAATTTAACCGTTAAGTTGTTGCAATGAATATAAATTATAAGCAGAAGCAAAAAAAACAAAAATTGAGACATTTGGCCAAACCAGACCGAACATGGGTTTTCACAGTCTTTCATTTTTTACTGTTGGATTAATTAAATATGATAAATGTTTTTAAAATCATAAAAATATGATTTTTATTTTGATTTTCAAAGAAAGAACTACTACTAAACTGCAGTTTAAACATACTGATACAACACTGGACATCTTAACATTCCACAGACATACCCACACAGCACCATATGACTTAGCAATATTAACAAAATCCCAGCCGACATGCTGCATTAGCATTCACTCCATGCTGGTCACGATTTTATCACAGTGTTGTAAAATTGTGTTTCTTTATGGAGGATATGAGCATTAGAGAGAAAAAGCATGTGGGCGCAAGAGAGTAAATAAGTAAGTGTGCAAGTATGTGCGCCCTGAGAAACTGCTGTCTGTCTGTCTCCCTGTAGCAGCTCTGTTCTGGTCTTTTACTTTATCTAGAGTTCAGTTTGGCTCAAATGCTTAAAGCTAAATAAGAGCTGGGAAGCGTCAGCGGATCACTCGTAGATGAAAAACAAGGCTTAAAGTGTGTATGTGTCTTAAGCAGATGGCGCTGGCTTTGAAGCTAATAAGCAAAAAGTTCTGCTCTGGTTCCCATCTAGATCCGAGAACTAAAAAAAGGTAACTGCGTCATTATTAATGTCCATGTTCCGTACATCAATCGGTCTTTGCTTTTATACAGACATTATTTTTTTCCAGCCTTTTTGGCCAAATAATTTCAGTTGCAGATTTATATGTATAGATTATGCTACATATAGTTGTCTGTAAAGGCTTATGTGCACTTGGTCAAATTCTGTGTCTGGTTGGGTTTCAGAACGAGGAAAAGTTAACACAATAAAATGCACCATAATGTTTATTTGCTAAATGAACATATTGGGGGGGAAACACAAAACACAATGTGGTCTGGGCAGAAGGTTTATGTTTCCAGTCTGTTAGCCAATAAAAATAAATTGTGCAGTAAATTTGCGGAAGATTGAAGTTTGTTCCATGTGGAGAATATTATATTTTCCACTTAGAAGGCCAACAAATCATGTAGTTTGAATTTCAGTGTTGGTCTGACTTTTGCATAAGACCATAATCTTATCTGTCCTGTGTTTGATTTTTGCCAACATCAACGTGCTGACAACAAAGCTCACGGATCGACTGTGTCCCAGCAACTACAACACACAAACAGCCGTTGCAAAGATCAGTATCTCCTGCTTCTGTGTGCATGTGGAGTTATCTCCAAAAGCAGCTCAGGCTGAATTATGTTTACGTTTACATTCATATTAATGGCATTTAGCAGATGCTCTTATCCGGAGCGACTTACAGTTGTGCTTAGTGTTCCATTGAAGAATGTTTCCTAGCCAGCACAAGAAGGTTAAAACTCGGCTAGAGCTCAGACGCTGCCCGAACAAGGGCCAGTTCTGATACCTAGAGAGAAGAATACAGAGTTACATACAGCGTAAGAGCTCTGTCTAGCATTCCCATGTCAGCGCTCATACATAGAGCGAAGAAACGCTAAGCTCAGCACAATCCTCAAAGGCAACAAACTTCCAGACTTACAGGACATCTACCAGTCCTGCTGCCTAAGGCCAAATCCATACGATCTGGTTGGACACTAGTCACGCAGCACACAGCCTGATCACCTTACTGCCATCAACCCAGCTGAGGAACAGTTTCTGTAATTTATTATTGTTGTTGTTGTTGTTATGAAATTTAGTTTTCTGACATTATTATACACTCATCAAAAATAGTTGCAACCAAAAGCAAGTGTGGGATTGCAGTTTAATATGTTTGGTTAAAATGTGTATTAATTCTGCCCTACTGTAGGGTATTAACCTGAGCCTCACCACACACATTTCAATGCATAAATGACAAACATGAAACTAGTATCAGTGCAAAAAAAACAGGATTTCAGTATACACATCTATTAGTGCTTACTCCCTTCAGTGATTCACACAGAGTCTTTAGTCTGCTTTTAAAGACGACAAGAGGGTCTGCTGCTTGGACAGACAGTGGGAGTTTGTTTTACCATGAGTTATAGACTTCACAGAGCTAAAAACGTTATGAGCGCGTTCTCTAAAGCTCTGAAGTGGTGAAACTCTGCCTTCTCCTTTCAACTTCTCCAAAATGGAAAGTAGCCTTAGATGCCGGTGTCACTGTGTACCAGTGTGAGGTAATGGTGGATGTCTCTTGAAGCGCTTGAAAAGCAAACAACTTCGAAATTCCAAATAAAAAACACAGTCTAAATAAACTTACTCATTTGGAAGACTGTTTCTTGTGTTTATGGTGTAATCGGAGCTGAACCCTGACTGAGACTTCAGCCTCACTCAGGGTTTCCTGCTAGAAAACGCCTTATGAATAAGTGAGTACCAGGAGCTAGGACCTAGTTTGCTTGCTCACCATATTGTTTTCTCTTATCCATTGTTTAATGGGTCAGTGGTTGTAGGCCTGTCTGTCATTTTAGAAGATGGTTGTGATGTCTGCTGGCGATTCTTCACTTCCTGTATCCATGTGTCCTGTTTTAGCTTGTGTCTCCTCTCTGCATTTTCGGTTTGATGAAGGAAGAGCCTGATTTGACTGAGTTAAATGATTTCCCTCAAGAAACTCCCCATCCCAACCCAGAAAATGGTGCAAAATAATGACCTCACATAGGAAAACACATAAAACATAAGTAAGAAAGTAGATTAAGTAGATAAGCCAGCTTGCTTGAGACTGGTCATACTTTTTGAGTGGCTTTTTGTTTGGGCCTGTAACAGTCATGTTTTGTGGAATATTATTTCAATTATTCCACAAAATTAAGACTATTTGTAATAATATCAAATATATACTTATCATCAAAAGAATAGTTGCACACAGATTGCAGTGCTATTGGGAAGGAAGGTAGAGGTTACCAGGAACGAATGATGTGAATTTATGATAAGTTTAGACTGATATGGGCAATATTTATTGAGCTACATATACAGAAGTAGTGTCTCTCAGTATGGTGTTGGGCGAGCTTGTTTGCTATTGCATCATGCCTCCTGTCTCGGCATGGAGTTGAACCTAGCACTGACCACGGTGCCTCCACACACACATTCGTTGATCGGCTTCACCAAGACAAAAGTGAGACTCGTCACTGATGACCAGCTGCCATTCTGAGTAACTCCAGTTGGGCACAACACCATTGCAGTCTTTGGCGATGTTGACGTGGTGTTAAGGGCAGTCGGCGTTGCGGTCTGCCTGCATGTAGTCTTGCCTTGTACAGCCATCCGTCTATGGTGCTGGCACTAACAGGATGACTCATGGAGGACATCACTGCTTGCTGAATGTTTGCGAATTGTGGTTGTTGGATCGGTCTGATATAGCAAATAAGGGACGTCCTTATTTACGTCACATGCATGAACCTCGAACCATTGGCATGATTCACAATATCAAACCACTAATTGTGCAACTGTTCTTTTGATGAGTGTGTATATTAAAAAATATATTTTATTCTTGTCGTTGTCTTCTATATAGGTCTGTATTTGTCACTATTGTATGAATCACGTTTATTTATTTGCTTTCCTCTGGGCAGCTAGAGCTCCGTCCCACTCGCGTTTACTTACTGTAATAAACGCAGTTAAGAGCCTGCTAACTGAGTGGCAATCTGGATCAGTAGAAAGTTATCTGAAGTTAAAACTGGAAACTCGCTAGTGTTTAGCTTGTTAAATATTTGGTTCCACATAAAATAGCCTGGTTTCATTAAGATGCTTGTTGTCCAGAAGGCTATTCTATTTTTAAATGCATAAATTATTGGATGTGTTAAATGGCATATATTAGTTTTTGCTTTGATGTCTTGTATTTGCTGTGCTGTGGTTGATGGAACAAGACGGCAAAGTTGCCTTATAAACCTCTAATACCTTTAATCTTATAGTGAGAGAGAATCTTTAAAACCTCAGCTGGGACTGTTTTACTGCACTATGATATTTTAGTGCTGTGAATCTTCATACTTTTCATCTCATTTCAGAAAACAGATATAGTTATATTGGTATGTATAGTTATATGGTTACATATGTATGTAGCTTCCTTGGGCCTTCCACGCTCACAGAGAAATTATTTATATTATTTGGTGCGGGTTATGAGAGAGTAATCAAAGAAATACTTTGATTGCCAATAAACTGTCAAATTCTGTCTGTCTGTCTGTCTGTCTGTCTGTGAACTTTGTAAGTTCACTCACACCTTATTTGAGGTGAGGTGGGGTCAGTGGGTTCGATCCACAGTCCACTATACGTCTCCCTGCTTCTCCTGGAAAGTTCTCCCCAGGAGAACAAGAAAGACAGACTGCTTTTGAAGTTCAACTCACGTGTACCAGGATAAACAACACAAAAACTGTCTGTCTGTCTCATTTCTAGTTTGTTTCAAGTGCCTTGTAGCCTGGAGGCCTTACGTCCAACCGTTAGCTCACAGTTTACCTTTCCTTTATGTTTTTCTTTATCTTATTCTATCTTCTTGTCCCCTCCCCCCTCAGAGATTTGTAAGAGCGCAGATACAGTGTGGTTTATGACTCACCACCTTAATCCCATAACTGGGAGATTACTAGGTCTTTACTGTTGACCAGCTGTTATGTTGTACAAGCCATGACCCTCTCGGACCGTGTAGTCTTAAAGAAGTTGCAGAAAGAAGTTTAACGCTTAGACAGTCAGGTAAAATGTGTCCCAAGTGTATTGTTTAAGTTTTCTTCATTGACCAGCTGTTTTTTTTTAATATGGTGATGTCATAAATATCACAAGTGGTGGGGTGTTGAGGGGTGAATGGCAGCATCCATTTCTGTCAAAAAGGTAACACTGATTGGTCCGGTAGCTCTTTATAAAGAGCCTCAATTTCGATGTGAAAAGTGATCCATGGTCGTCAGAAAGAAAACCCAAAGTTAATTTGAACTGAGATTAAAGTTAGCTGGCTAAGCGGGAAGTCCTGCTTTATGAGTCAGGACCCTGAGGCTGTGTTATAGAAATGTCCAGTCCTTTGTCCCATGTTCAAAACTGAGGAAGCAAGTCTTGTTTTTTTTTTTTTTTTAAAGGAATTGTATTTTCTTTTACAGCTTCATAGACTACCCTATATTACCCAATTTGATGACTCAGTTGTTCTTAAGCAACTAATTACACACTCACAGCTGTGAGGCATAGACGTGTAATAATACTGAATAACAAAAACAAGCTGGTAACAGTGTCATGCAGAAAGGGCAAAATATTACTGAAATGTATTGAACTGGAAGTATGAAAGAGTTCAGAATACTGTGACAGCGCCCCTTGGTATTTAACGGGGTGCACTCCTTACCCCCATCATGTCCCAAGGCTTTGAATGGCCTACATGCCACACTGGCGTTACTCTGACAAACAGCCACATGTTCGACTCCTCTGCAGCGTTAATGAACACGCACAAGTGAGGAAGAGTGAGTGCGGGAGAGTGTGTAGTTTTGCAGTATGAATAGATGTTATGCCATGAAAAGGGACTTCTCCTTTCCTTAGTTAGTGTTGTAGCTTTCTGTGCATGCAAACGTTCTACAGAGTTCTAGAGCCCAAAGTACACAGCAGACACAAACTCTTTCCCACAAAAACCACTTTTCTTAACTGTCTGAAATGTCTTGCTGGAATTCATACCCTTTTTTCTGTTACAAGGTGATGTCATCTCATAACAGTTTTTAGTGCCTACCAGCAAACTTGGCACACCCTCACACAATGCACAGAGAGACCGCCAGAATTGACCGCTCTGAAATGTCTGCTGGGGTTCTCAACAAGTAGTATATAGACCATCCTTGTTAGAACGCTCTCAGAATACTTTTTGGAGTTGGGATAAGATAATGATCCTAGGAAGTGTTGTTATTCTGTAGCATATCTTTCCCAAACTCCTTCCTAAGCAAAGCCGTCATGGTGTCTCAACAGATAAGATTTCAGATTTGTTTCTGTTTGATGGCCCCTGAATCTGTCATGATGACCCACATGCTGTTTGTTGTTGCTGGTCTTCAACAGTGCCCTCCGTGAACGCCTGCTTGCCTGAGCGTTCCCAGTGTACCCGCTGTGACCCTGTGCCCCTTTTTTCCATTCCCAACCGCCCCTCACCCCTTCCCCACAGCACCCTCCACATTCAGCTTGTTCCCACACACACAGAGTAAAACCCATTACATCCAGACCCTTGTGAACGTGATCTCCAGGCTCAAATTAAACCTAAAAATATCTTTTATTAAAACTCTGAAGAAAAGAATGAATAAATGACTCATGGCTGTTTAGTTGAGAGGTTTTTAATGGTAATGGAATCGCTGAACCCTTTCTCTATCTCCTCTTCAGGCATTCTGCTCCACAGTGAACCTCCCAAACAAAGGCATAAACATCTGGTAGTCCTGTCCTCTCTTCTCCCTTCTTTCCTCCTGCTTTCCTCAGAGCAAGTGGTTTCAGCTGTGGGTTGTATAGGGAATGGTTGTATGGTTCTGTATAGCACCATTTCTGCTCTGATTGGCTGGTTAACAGCGAGACGCTCCAGTGATCACACAGTAGTGGTGTGTAAATGGACTAAATAAAATGAGCCTCCATGTAAATAAGATCCACCCTCATACTGCTTAGTTAGCTACGCTAGTTAGCTTGGAGCTAATGCTACTAGCTAACGTACCTATGCTAGCTACTTGCTTTCCATCTGGACATGAAAGCAAAGTAGATTAAAGTTGTTGCTCACTATGGAACTCTCAGTTAAAGATGATCTGCTTCAACCGGCAAACACTGATACAGTTACACAGTATGACAGCTACTTACAGGCTGCTGTTGGGGTTGTGATGCTAATAAAGGTGGAGTTGTTTCTCTCTTCAGTCTCTTTAGGGTCAAACGCTAAGCAGAGCTGCTTTGTATTGTCCAAGAGTTTGAGAAACGGACTGGAGTTAAACTTTCTAAACTAACATTAAATTAAAGTTGCCTAGGGTCTTGTTAAAGATGTGGGAATGAAGCAAACTTTTCTGTTTCACCTTAATTGGTGCCTCCTGAACAAGTTTAAGAAACGAGTTTAAGGTGGAACATTTGAATAAGAAGCTGGTGAGTACGAAGTCTTGTTTGAAGATAAACATCTGACACCTCGGTTCATTCCTTTTACAACCTGGAACTTCTGTGTGAATACCTGCCATTCCTGATGCTCCATTATCTAGTTTCGTTGATAGGTATTGAGTCAAGACTGTTACATAACAGTTAAGGATTTTGGAATCTGCTTGTTTTGACAGCCTCTTTTGCAAACACAGGCTTTGTATTTAAAGGAGGAACAGCAGCGTTTGAGGTACACAGTATACCAATTCTATGTACTGAACTTGGTTCATGGTTCTTTGTAAAACCCTTGTCATTTCTACATTACCCTAAAGTGTGCGGTGAAAACACAGAAGACCAGCATTATCCAACCATAGCAGCGCTACTATCTTCATGGGCTCTTATTCACTGGATTCACTGGAATTCAGTGGAATTATTCCCACACTAATAAGTTTACAATCCCACATTCAGCCCCAAATTTCTCATGGTCACAGCTTCCACTAAAGCTCCTGGTTGAGTGAGCTCAGTCAGGGCAGTGGCACGGTTAGAACCATGGAGGTCCGGTGTTTGTAGTGTGTTGTAACTGGGGAAAATGAGTCACTCTCTGTTTACACTGTTACAGCAGATAGGAGCTTCACAGAGAGCTGTTTAGCTGCAGGAAGGGTTTGGCAGGCTTTCTGCTCCGCTGTTCAGATTCAGACTCGCATACAGCAGCGGTCAGTGTTCTCAGTGACTGTCCACTTTTCCCCAGCCAGCAGACCGAACAGGCTTCATGAGGTATGCTGGAAACGTGTGGTCTGAGTCTCAGGGTGAATAACGATAGTACCGCATCATTCAGATACCTGCACGTGGTGTTAGAGCTCTGTAGCTCTCCGTTTCCTTCTCTTTCCATTCCCTTAGTCCCTCTACCTTTCTCCCTATTCACGCACAAGCACAAGATATAAAGCTTGCAGAGCTTTTAGTCGTATTTCGTCTGCTGTATTGAGATGAGGAGCCGGAGGAGAGAACGTTGTGAATCTGCTTTGTGCTGTTTGTTCAGATGTTCAGGACACTGAAGAGATTTGTACTCTCTCTGTGTCTGTCTATCTATCTATCTATCTATCTATCTATCATGTATGTATATGTGTATAAAATCCAGTGTAATCGTCTGCTGAGCATCTCTGCTGTGTCCTCGTCTGCCCCTTCATCTCAGACTCCTCATTCTGTTATCTGTGTGATTTTCCTCCCCGTCTTATTCTCTCTGCTCCTGAATCTCCAAGTGTCCTTCAGGCTAGTGACAGGCAGGTGTCTGAACCAACCAAAAAGCTCAAAATGTTAGAGTGCCACCCCCACCCTACCCAGCTATTACTTTTCAAGCTTTATGTTTTATATCAGGATTAGGCTACAAGTTATTAGGGCTTGATTATTATTACTTGTAACATGAAGTGTGTAATCAGGTGTGCTTAAGCAAGTACTGTACCAAACTGTGCTGGACTCCCAGGAGCTCTCCAGTACTGGAGTTATGTACCCCAGCATAGAGATACTTGCATGCATGTTAAGACATATTACCTCATATGATCCTAACAGACTGAGTCTGCTGAAGTTTGTTGTTGCGTTGCTGCAATTGCTGTATTAGCACATTCAATGACTCCTTCAGTGGGGTTTTCTTTGCAGGGTGTGATCAGTGATGGAGACAGTAGGAGGTTTTAACGAGAGAGAAAGAGCAAATGTATAGAATGATGGTTAGGAACCATTTAAAAAAGAGCAGAAATTTGTGAGTAAAAACAGAAACACACTGTGTGTGTGTGTGTGTGTGTGAGAATGAGTTTTCATCTGGGTTTCATTAATCCCGTATTCTGTCGAGTCTGACAGTGTGACCATCTGGCAGTAATATTGTTTGTGCGCAGACACACACGCATACTCAGACCTGCACATTTCTGTTTTTCCTTCCTCTCTTTTGTTACTTTCTCCCACTTTTAGTCCACATGGGGGCGGTCAGTTCGTTCAGCATCTTCGTTGTTTGATGTGTCTGTGTCCTTTGCTCAGTGAGTGTGTTTCTTAACAGCTGCTGTGGTTTGTCCTAAACCTAATCTCATCAGAAATATCTCCTAAAAACGAGTAACCTGGCAGTTGTTATTGGCTGTTTAGTCAAGTAACTGTGATCTTTGTATTGTACACTCATCACCAAACAAATAGTTGCACCCAGAAGGAAGTGTGGGATTGCAGTGCTTGCAGGTTCCTAATGGTGTTCTGTGATAATCCCATGCAGCTGGAATATTCTCACACAGATTGTGCAGCAGGGGTGGCTTGTGACAACAAACCGTTCATCTTGGTGCTGACCACAGTGCCTCCATTCATTGGTCATCTCCACCAAGACAAAAGCGTGACTTGTCACTGTAGATGACCATCTGCCAGTCACTCCAAGACAGTCTGGCATGACACATTGCAGTCTTTGGTGGCGTTGACGTGATGTTAAGGGCAGTTGGCGTAATTGTGTGTCTGTGTTTACATAGTCCTGCATTGTGCAGCCATCTCCCAATGGTGCTGGCACTTACAGGATGACTTATGGAGGGCATTACTGCTCGCTGAATGTCTGCAATTGTGGCTGTTTTGTCGGTCAGGTACAGCGATAAGACCCCCCTCCTTGCTTATGTCACATGCTCCAAGTTTCATTCCTGTCCATTGATCTATCTTAATGCAAGTACGTCTAAGCTAAATTGGTGCACAGCATAGAAGGTTTTGATCATGTTACCTCTTTGCCTGTTTACCGTTCATCTTGAAAGAATCATCCATTGTTTTTGGCTTGTCTAGTCTTGCACTGTGGGTTTTTAATTAAATTTTTCTGCCTCTCCCTTTTTCCCCCCATATCTCTCTATCTCTCTCTATCTCTTTTTAGCCCCATGAGTTTGATGAGTGTCGACTGGATATCAGTGTTAATGACAGCGTGTGGTACCTGCGGGCTATGGACCCTGAACACCGCAACCAATGGATTGACTCCATCGAGCAGCACAGAGTAAGTTCAGTATCACTACATGAGCCACATACACACTTCTTTAAGTTCTTTAAGGATCAGTCAGATATCAAAACTAGCCAAATCTTTAAGGCTGAGTTTGAGAATTCAGCATGTAAGAGAGCACTAATAAAACACACTTAATAGGTACATGCTGTCTCCACACTCAATCATGCCGCTTTTTACTTTTCTCCTCTACCGCTTGCATGCTCTGCATTTATTACTTAATAAAGTAATAGAGAATTTATAGTACAATTGATGCTGCATGTCCTCCAATCCTGACACATTTCCCATATGCCAGTTAGGTAGACATCGCTCTGCCCTGGCACACGTGGGCCTAATCCTTGGGAATGTGTTATTGAGTGCCATTTTTGGTTCTGAGGTCAAGATTTAATTACATATTGTATATGTAAATGTCTCATTTATTGATGAATGAATGAATGAATGAATGAAAACACCAATATAAGTACAAATGCATTCAGAATGTTGCTTAAAGAGCCAATAGTTACATGGAGCTAAGTAAGCGTGACTACTTAGTGCCCACCTCTGGACCTCACATCCAACAGTATTTGCTATCTTATTCACAGTATGTATTCATTCTGAGCGTGAGAGTCTCATCAGACAATGGATGATTTCCGAAAGGTTCAGGGAATTACAGAATCAAACTCGTATTAGCTGCTGCTGCTTAGCACCTCTTTGGATCTTTTCAGTCGTCTGAGGAGAAGCTCTGCTGGTCCCTCTCAGTGATGTGGTTAAATCCTCTTTTAATGAACTGCTTTTATGTTCCAAGAGATTTGGTAATGAGTCAGTAATGGATATGGGCTGGGTGCTGGCCGTTTCCCACAGAAACTGTGTTTCTGTAATTTCTGGAAGTCTGTGATTAATTCCTATGTTTTGGAGGTACTGATGCAATGGCCATTGTGCTTACATAATGCTGGCCACCTATTGCTGATAAGATATTTTGTTAGCGTACAGATGGGCATGTATTAATTGACTTTGAGTATTTGAATTGTTTAAATCTCAAATTACACTGATATATTTTCACTCATCTATTGTCCTAATGTTGTTTTAAAATGGCTATGGAAGATTTCTCTGAATACCAAGTTCAGCTCACAATTTAACCGATTTACTGTGTGTGTGTGTGTGTGTGTGTGTGTGTGTGTGTGTGATAAAGTGACAAGCAGTGTAAATGTTCCATAAGCGGATGTGCAAGATGTCATGAAGGTGTCCATATCTACATCATTTCATTTACTATTAAAGCCAGCAGTAAATCCATAAATCAACTCTGTCCATAAATTAGCCACATAATAGGAATTAAATATGTCCTATGTGTGTAGCAGGTGCAATACTGTGGCCTATACTGTGTTTAGCAATTGTAAGTTATGCAACAGCTCAGAAATCCATAGCGCACAATGTGAATTAATTAAATTACACTCATTAAAATATGTTTTAGACAAAATATCTATGAACAGTTATGACTCAGTAAGGTTCTCTAGAACAGAGCGTTTCATGCCAGACCACTCTGAATGATTCTGTTTACATCTTAACCATTTAATTACGCTAAAATCAAAGAAGTGCCCTTTAAATAGTTAATACTCATCGCTTATGAAGGAGCCCATGTTCAATTACCCGAACATCATGCATGTCATGTATCTTGCGTGTTTGGTATGAAGTGGGCAGTGCTTTTGCGGTCATGTTGGTAATTATGAGCAGGTTTTTAAGGCTGTTGAAACCGGTTGCTCCCAGTCGGATGCACATGAGAGGCCCGGAAAGCAGGACCGAGAGCCTGTTTTAATTAGAGACTCGTCTGGGGTCCTGTCCGGGCCATCTGCCCGACAGGGCAAACCTGGCCGAGCGTTGTCATGGAGCTCAAGTATCTTTGAGGAGATGTGAGGTATATAGTTGGTAGATGTAGCAGATATTACATACAGATTTGCGTACAGTGATTTGTACATATTGTGCTGTGCTGAATCCAGTTAAACCTTTGGGAAATTTGTGAGGGCGCTTTCGCAGTTGGGCGCCTGGTTCCCATCACCACCACTGTGGACAATTCTGACTCTGTAAGGGGGCTGTCTTAGAGACATACCAAATCTGAAATCTTAAGCTCATTATCTTGCCTCCTGCCAGTCATTCTGCTAAAATTGAATTATTGTTATTATTCTGTGACTAGTAACATATACAGTTTTATATAAAACCATTATATACATTGTACACATTCTTGTACCATTTCACAATAGAGCTAGTCTTATTAAGGCTATAAGCAGCAGCTATAACACACAAATCTAATGAATATGAATGTCATATGAAGCTGGTAGGTTCAATGCTGACTTGTGGGAAAGACAGTGCTATTTGTCAAGCCACTGTTTCCTTTGTGATAACTGCTGTGTGTGGTTTTTAAGGTGTTTATGACCTAATTAATAGGGGTGGGTGGCTATCTGATACCGCAGCCTTAAATATCTGCTGATACCAATACCGACTATATCGACTTTTTTCCTCTCCTAAACTGCTAAGCTGTTAATAATACGTAAGTCTGGATACACTTTGCTTAACCAGCTACCTCAAAATGCCAGGATCAAACAGGGAAACAGAGGCTCTCCTCCCCTAAAGCAGCAAATACAGCCCACAACATGACACTGTTATGCAGAACTTTTGCTACTTTAATCATAGTTTCACACTCAGATATTTCAGCAACATTTCTGATTAGTCAGCGGCATACACAATTCAGATTTAAGGTGGTGTAACAGAGGCTAAAGGATCAAATGAGATTATGCTTGATTTGATGCAGTGATTTTATATAATAATAACCTCATTTTAAACATTTTGAACTGAACTGTAAACTTTTCTAAACCAGTTTATTGCAAAATGCTGGTTATTAATTTTGTTTTGATTTTCATTAGTGTTTTTAGTTTTGGTTATTTTATTAAAATAAATCCAACTATTTGGTACCTGATTACTGTAGGGCTACAAGGAAAATATCCAGCTCAATTTTTTGCAGATTAATATTTTTGGTGTTGGCCGGGGATGGACATTGCCAATAGCAAAAAAACACATGGAAGGAGAAGGGAAATAAAAATGGCGTATTTGGTTATGTGCAATTATTAATTAGAAAATTGACAATTGCGAAAAATGCACTTGTTTTCTGGGAACTGTCCAGTCGAGGCCTGTTATTTAGTCAGTAAGACCAGAGCATCCTCTAATTGGTCTAACTTTCTAACAGACAGTTTACAAACTGTGATATTATGTTAACATTTCCGATATGAAACGGTGTTGATTAATGAATAATGATTATAATAAATAGTATTTGGGCATTGTGCTCTTTTATTTTGCGATTTTGATATACAAGCGATTATTTTTACAGCTCTGCATTTGGGGTGTCCAGTCAGTTCTTGGTAGGGACCCGGTTACCCTGGCTAACCCTTTAGAACCAAACCTTTGTAGGAGATGATTAAAATTGCTTGTTGTACTCTTGGAAAGTGTGATTTCATTAGTAACCCAGTTATTTTTTCATCTCCATTATTGAGCTTGATTGAGTAGTGAGAAGAGATGTGAAGCTATAGGATTATATTCCGAAAAGCTGAATGAAAACTGAATTTCTGACACACCTTTTCAGTTGAAAGCGAAGATACTTATCGGCTACACACAGCTTCAACCTGTGCTGTAGTCGGGGAGAGTGCAGCATGTGGTCTAAGTGTGATGTGATGTAGCATTGGGCACTGGCATACTTGCAGCACACAATCACACATCTTTATCTGTATGGACATTGCATTCACAGTTTCTCTTGTAAGCATAGAAATATAAAGCCGCGTCATTATAGTTTAGACGTTTTCATTATTACTCAGCTGTGCATGTTGTTACCGGATGTACGCGATATACACATACATATAACACTGCATAGCAAACAGTATACAGGGTTTCATTCCCACTGACATACTTGTGACCAATACATTTGCTGATTCCAGGGGGCTAAAATTTTAATAAGTAAAAACTTACCTAAAAGCGTGTATTACCCCTACGAGAACCAATAGCAACTCTAATTGGATTGGGATTGGGCATGGACAGGACAAGTTTCTGGGTGTAGGCTACATCGATGTTTAGACTCTCAGATGGGCCAGATTTAGTGGATGCCTTTCTGAACAGTTCCAAGGAGAAATTCCTGTAGAGTGGGATTTAGCTACTTCCTTCACACTATGGTCTTTGGCGTGCCTATCTAGAATTCCCGTCACTCACACCCTGCAGGTGTTTATAGCCCCATCATCCTTGTGCAGTGCCATCTGTAGGAGCCTGAAGTTACTACCACCGCACCTTAAACACACATGGTGCCTGTTTTTTTTTGTTTTTTTTCCCCTCTCTGAGGAGCATATATTTTGGATGATACTCCAGTAATTGTATACTATACTCAAGCAGGGATTTGCTCATCATGGATCCCTGATTGGCACAGATGTCTTTAGTCCTATAGTTCCAGGTCTCAGGTCTTTTTTTTTTTTTTTTTTTTTCTTGGTGCAAGACCTCATATTGTCTCTCATACTGTCCTGTGTTTCCCTCTTTTAGTCACATGATGTAATGGAAGCATTCACTTAGCGATAACTGTGCAAGCAACAAGTCTTTAATATTAACGTTATTGATATTGAATCAGTCTCTCATGCATAACCTCACATGACTCCATGCACACCCATCATAAACATATGAGGTGGGGGAGGAAGTGGAAAAGGACACCACAGATGGAGCAAAGGAAAGGAGAAGGGTAGGGACTGAAGAAATGGAGAGACGTAGGAATGTGAGGGGATCGGGGCTGTAACAGGGAGTTAGCGATGCTTGTGTGCGCACAATTTGAACAAACCTTTCAGTCACAATAGTAAGGTATTGTAAAGGAAAAGCAGAGGTATTTTGCACTTTGTGAGGACCTAATGTGGACAGCATGACCGTTTTGTCCAGTGAGGGCACATAAACGAAAACATGCTGTTTCCTAAGGACAGAGAGTCTGATTACTGAGGTTAAGGTTAGGCTTATGGGTCAAGTGTAGTGCTGAAAGTCCTCACAAGTATAGTAATACTAATGTGTGTTCTTGTGCAGTAATGTGGTCACACCCTACTCCACACATGTGGTGTTCATTTCTGGCAGTTAGTGGCAGGGAAACCCCTCCGCACTTTCCTCCTTTATTCCCCCTCTCTTTGTCCAGCTGTCCAGTACTTGGGATGAACCCTCTCTCTCTCTCTCTAACTCACTCACTCACCCAGGTCAGGAGAGACTGAGTCACCATCTTCGCATGAACTCTCAATCTCTTTTTCATCTGTCAGATTTTCTACGTTCTATTATCTGTCTCTTCCTCTTTTCTCTCTTTCCTGGGCTTGCTCTCTCTTTCTCTCTGTATTGTTCAATCCTCTGTAAACCTTATTCTCTCTAATCTGCTTATTGAGCATTAGTAGCGCAGCAGTGCGGCTGAGTGTCAGTCAGAGGCTGTGTGTGTTAATTCTGCGTGTAACACTGCATGTACTGGTACCACAGAACACATTGTGATGCTTTTCGCAGTACACAGTACATAGCACAATATGACATGAAGACACAGTGACCTAATACTATAAAGTGTGTGTGTGTGTGGTGGTTTGTGGGGGGGGGTACACGCAATAAGAAAGTCTGAGTTAAACCTCGTAACTCCATATATAATTACAGGAGAAAGAAAAACCTTCTTTTCTTTTTAAGGCATCCCCCACCCCAACCCATGTGGTTTTGTTCCGACAGCAGTGATATGCAAGTGTCTATATGTAATAAGAATATCTGTTGAAATCTAACCCCAGTGTAGCTCTGACTGTACTCTCTTTTGAGCATTGGTTACGGCACTTTAGAAAGTCTGGACTGCCTTACCGGACTACTGTCCTGTGTTTCTCTGGTGTCACTGCAAACTAAATGTGTTTTAGTCCTGAATATGTACAAACACAAGTGAACCCAGGAGAAAGAAAACCTCCCTGCTTTAATCTGGTGCATTTTGTGCAGCCAAACCTTCTTTGGATTGCTTGATGTAGTGAGGGGGATTTATAGCCCCCACTGTGCTCTCTCTAAAGTAAATGGAAGATTTCACCTTTTATACTTCTGAAGCAACGCTACTATAAACCGTCTGGCCTTCAGACACTACACTGCAGTTCCACACCGTCAGCAGAACGGCCTGGTAATGTAGCACAGGCTCTCTCTCTATCTCACTCTCTCTCCAGGTTGATCAGCTTCATTGATTTTTTTTGTGTGTGTGTGTGTGTTGGTGTGTGTACACACTGTAATTCAAGCCTGTGATAGTGTTTAATATAGTTGCTTAATAAGTTAATCAGCCTGTTAGTTTAAACTGAACCGGGTTCTGAATATTCCATTAACAGCAGACGTCTTGTGACGTTGTGCAGTAATAGAGTTCAGTTGTTTCAGGGCAGTCATGGGTCTGCGTATCTCGAGTATGTTACAGCATCTTCGAACCCAGCTCAGCCAATCAGATTTTAGAAATCATCTCCATATAAATGTGGCAACATCATAGTGCTTCAGAAACGCATTTCAATCACCTAGTGTCCTCACTTTGTATAAAAATGCGTGTGTGTGTGTGTGTGCGATTTCTACTGGGTTTAGTCTGTGCACGTTTGAGTCTCTTGTATTGGATTTAGTTTGTCTCTGCGTCTGCGTTGTATTGGGTTTTATCAGACTGTAAATTGCTCTCTGTTCTTCAGCCAGAACAGCGATCGATCTCATAACACTTGCGCAGGCTATTCTTGGCCTCTGATTGGTTGATGGTGACTTTATTGATGTTCAAGTGTCAGTAAGAGCCTTTTCGATTGGCTGGAATGATTGTAACAGCGACCTGTGTTTACCAGGAGGGTTATTCTCTGCCTTTGAACTGTAGTTACCTTGGGTTTTAGCACTCAAGGCAAGGAAGCTTTCCACTGCCACCTCGTGGTTGAATGGCACCATTACATGTCAGATTTGTAAATTATGCTCAAATGATAAATGCTGGTACTAGATGGATGGATGGATGTATGTATAACTAGGTGTTGGAACATTGCTGTGAGAATTTGATTGCGTTCAGCCACAAGAGCATTGGTGAGATTGGGTGCTGATGTGAAGTGATCAGTTCTGAATGACTCCGGCTCATCTTGGAGGTACTGGATGAGCCCCTTCACTCCAGAGAACACAGTTACTCTGTCTCAGGGGCTTCATACTTCTGTAGGTCCAAAAATGACAGGACGTAGCGTCTTGTTTTGTTGGCTGTTATTCAAAAATAAGGGTTAGGGTTTGTATAATCTGCATATATAGCCATACAAAGTAGGTTCACCTTAAAACAGCTAAATTGAACAATTAAAAGGGTTATCTGGATACTTTTGGAACCAGTGAAATATACATTCCTATTTCTAGTTCATTTTCTGCTTACATCCCTTGTTCCTATAGCAAACTCAGCCTAGCAGGAAATGGCAAAATGTTGGCTATGCCACTATTTTTTTTTTTTTTTTTCCAGTTTGTTCATTTTTTTAATGCCGTAAATAATTATATTTAGGATATTTGATAGTAAAAAAAAAAACTAATATTGTGGAGCTTTTGAAGGTCCCCGATCTCTAGTATTATTATTCTGCAGGCTTCAAAATCCATAAAAATGGCTAATGAAGAAAACACAGCATTCCAACAGTTGGAATAGTGCCCTACTTTAAGTCTGCTTAGGTTAGAATCACACACAACACAGACAGATAAAGAGGGGAAGGTAAATTGCATGCGTCTGTCAGACATTCAGGGTTGTTCTTTGATCGTACTTCATGTTTTTTCTTTTTTTTCTTTTAGGGATATGGAGACAGCGCCCTCATTCTATAGAGTGAGGAGATGAAATGTAGCTTTCATTCATCAGGTTATGACAACCTTCTTTATAAGGTCGTGAAAGGGAACTTTAACAGGGGGTCGACCTTTAGAAACCGTTTAACAAGTATTGCGTAGTCTTTAAAAAGATGCTGCATAGGAACTGTGCTAGTACTCACTGCAGTGCTTGACCATCTGGTTTATGTTTGAAAAGGCCTGCAAAGCTGTGCAGAGCAAATGAAGTGGTTTAATACTGTTTATACCACATGGAGGATAAAAAAAATTATACCAGCAAGAGCATAACGAGTTCAGGGACTCTCTCCTCTAAAGGTACTGCTTTCTCTTTACCTTGCGTTTGAGATGGAGGAAGGAAAGCATGTGTGTATTACAGGCAGACTATTATTATTGATCATTGTTGCCTGTATTTTGGGGTCTGCTAGAATTGATTAACATGCTTTATATTGTTATCATCAGGCTGTACATCTGTGTTCACCCTCTGTCTGGAACACTCAGGTAGACAGAGTTATTGGATACAACCTGGCACGGCAGAACTATTTACTGGTTTAGCTGTTGCGTGAGGTTGTGTGCCAAGCAAGATTGTATTATGAGATGACATCACCTTGTAACAGAGTAAAGGGCTGGAATTCCAGTGAGGCCTCTGGTGTGTATTTTGGGAAGTATAGCTTGTAAGCAGGCTGTTAGCATGCGCAAAAAGCATCAAGACACCGAAGGAAAAGGAAAAACTGTGTATATTCAATGTGCCTGTTTAAATCATGGCTAGCGCATTAATGTGGTAGTCTGAAAGTTAAAATAAACTGAAACTGGGTTTTTTACATGAGGCAGGTCCTCAGGATCCCCTTATTTTTGTGGTATCATAAAATGTATTGAGCTGAGACACGACTGTGTCTTGTTGAACCGTATTGTTGTGGCGCGTTGAACCATATTATCTATTACCTGATTATTTTAAAGCCATCATTTGTTGCAGTTGGTCAGTTAGATTAGTTAGACTTGGTAATTTAATTACTTTGTTCTGTTATGTCTTGTTTGTGTACCTAATTTGATAAACACTAAAATGAGATGTGATGTCTGAATATATGTTCATTAACTCTTATGGAAAAGATTCCAAGATAATGTGGAATGTAAATAAAATAGTAAAATAATAATAGTTAATAAATAAAGAATGCATTTAATATTAATGAAAACAATACTACTAACAGTTTTGTTGTTGTTGATTAATTAATTCATTAATTAATTAGTTTATATATTTGTTTATTAGAATTACTTTATTTATATAGCATCTTTCATAAAAATATATATTTACAAGAATAAAAACAAAAAGAAGCTAAAATGCTAGTTTAAAATGTAACTAGAAGGTAAAAGAGGCTGAGGTTTGAGATGGACAACGACAAACTGAGTATTACTTTATCTTTAAGTGAGCCACAATAGAAAAGCCCTATTACAACTGTGGTCAAGAGTTGCATCAAATTAAATAGCTACGTATTGCCAAGCTTTGCAGATGGCCACCACAGCGGTATAAATATTTAGCTATTTATTTTTCTTTGTGTGTGTGTGTGTTTGTGTGCGTGTTTGTGTATATGTATGTATGTATGTATCTTTATTTATTAGGTTTTTTTTTCCTTTTCAGCAACACGCAGAGCACTGAAAACAATAACATGCTTCCAGAATACTTTTTGGATAAAGTTAACGACTAACACCTTTGCCTTGTACACGGGCTGGTACGGCATGGGAATGCCGATCCTGCTGCATGCCAGTACTGCTGTGTGGGGCATATGACATTTGTTTAATGGTTGTATGTAAATGCGGCACATGATATTAACATAAATTAGGATTAATTAAAGAAAATAATTTGACATTTTTTGACTGAAAAATCTCTACCTGTTTTTTAATGGTACCCAAGCATTGTGTGGAGGTGTTGTAATCTGCCTGCTGTTCTCCCCTAAAACCACACCCAGTTTTTATGAATGTCCGCTATGTTACACTAGGCTAGGTGTGGATCTCCAGTTTAGCTGGATTGCAGGTGGGTTTTCTCTTGACTGCAGCTCAGGTGTTGAGAAATGAATTGCGTCAGTCTCTAGTTTGCTCCGGATCTGTTTGTGTAAGAGCTGTGTGTGTAAGAGCGGTCTGGGCTTGTCTTGGCTTGCTGTTGTCTTCCACACTCTCTCCGAGGAATTAGCTGGTACTCACTTTAACTGGTACATGTTTATGTTCGGGTTAATAGACCCAGACTATTTAAAGATGTTATTCATGAGGAGTGCCGCTGGGATTATAGGAGATTACACGTTTCTGTGTGTGAATTTTGCTTTGCTAAGCAGCAGATGACTGATGAGCAAACTGTTGCTGGTTTCCGTTACTCTTTCCACATGTTCTTGGCCTAACTGTGTTCTGTCTAAGCTCTTATGGAATCAGCTTTTAAGAAAATGACTCATATGCCTAAAACAAGTGTCAGTGTGAGTGAAGGGAATCACAGATTGAGAAGAGGTGCAGTGAATTTCTCATTCCATGTGTGGAAAATGGCTTGATGAAAAAAGCAGATGTTAATGATTGGCTAAAAGGAGTGATTTCCTTTGGGCATGCCAAAGACCATACTGTGAAGAAAGTAGCTGAATCTGCAGGTGTATGAAAGCATACGGTCATATGCGACTGCCAGCAGTGGCTAAAATCCCAGTCTACAGTAAACTCTCCTTAGAATTGTGCCAGGGAAGGCATCCACCAATCTGGCGCAACTGCACAGTTCTTTGATTCAAGAGTGTCTGACCATTGATCCTGTTATTGGTGCTCATACAGCTGTTATTGGTGCTAGTGGAGCTATTACACACGTGCATGATGTTAGGTGCATCATGGATTGTAAAGTCGAGTGCACTGTTTATTTGTTGTTTGTTTTATTAGTCGTTTAATGTGTAACTAAAGTTTCATTGGCTTGATGTGCCAACTCTGAACTCCTGAATCTTTCGGTGTGCACAGTAAACAGGCTTGTTTATTTTGGGGAAGGTTTTCACAAGATCTTTTCTCTCTTTCCCTTCCCACACAATCTCTCCCCCTCTCTCTCTAGGCTGAATCTGGTTATGGTTCTGAGTCCAGTTTGCGAAGACATGGCTCCATGCTGTCTCTCACCTCCGCTACCAGTGGCTACTCCGCCACCTCCACCTCCTCCTTTAAGGTAAGAACGCACCTTTCTGACTCTATTTTGGTCTCTCAGGCCTCCCTCAGGATGACCTCTCACTCTCTGTAAACACAAACACATTTTAATGTTTGTATGTAAAAATCTGCCATTTTTTTTAGATGCAGAGCACACATTCACTTTAGCTGGTCTACTTGTGAGCTCATTATGTGTCTAAATGAGTCCTGCTCCTCCGGTTCTTGGAATTAGGGGTTATAATAGGGGGTTTATTCCCCTTTTGCTACAGTATCAGCATCTACTTGGTTTGCATTCAGCCACAAGCGTTAGTGAAGTCAGGGAGTTTAGAAGAAGCAATGATTTCTGCATGTGCTACCTTGTGTTTTGCAGAAGGGCCACAGTCTGCGGGAGAAGCTTGCTGAGATGGAGACGTTCAGAGACATCCTGTGCAGACAGGTGGACACACTGCAGAAATACTTTGATGCCTGTGCAGACGTGTCCAAAGACGAGCTGCAGAGGGACAAAAGTGAGTCTCCAGGTGGCATTTAGTCCATGTGTGATGAGGAACATCTACTATGATACTCCCTCTTTAGTCACCACTTAACTCCTCTTTCACTGTCTTTCTCTTTTTCTCCTGTTGTCTTCTTCTGTTGTCTCCATCTTCTGTTGTCTCTTTGGCGAATCTGTTGGTCCACAATCCACCCCCACCCCCACCCCCACCCCCCTCTCTCTATCTCTCTCTGTCTCTCTCTCTCTCTCTATCTATCTGTCTATCTATATCTATCTATCTATCTATCTCTCTCTCTGTCTCTCTGTCTCTGTCTCTGTCTCTCTCTCTCTCTCTCTCTGTCTCTGTGTCTCTCTCTCTCTCTCTCTCTGTCTCTCTCTCTCTCTCTCTCTCTCTCTCTCTCTCTCTCTCTCTGTCTCTCTCTCTCTGTCTCTCTCTCTCTGTCTCTCTCTCTCTCTCTCTGTCTCTCTCATATATATATATATATATGACCTTACTACG
Source organism: Prochilodus magdalenae (assembly GCA_024036415.1). NCBI lineage: Eukaryota > Metazoa > Chordata > Actinopteri > Characiformes > Prochilodontidae > Prochilodus > Prochilodus magdalenae. The sequence goes on along the minus strand of JAMWET010005362.1, from coordinate 788,638 downwards.
TTCTGTTTCCCTGCATCTCCTGCCCACCATCTTACGGTCTTTTGATTGTTTTTGATCATGCCTGTCCTCCTCTTTCTCTCTCTTTCTTTTTTTCATTTGCTCTTTTCCTTTTTTTTCTTTCTCCCACCACCCCCTCTTTCCTTCCCTCCCTCTTTCTCACTCTCTCTCTTCCTCCCTCTCTCTAGAAGAAGCTGGTCTATTGTAATGCTGTGCGGTACAGTGGGCCTCTATAGTTTCTGTCTGACTGTTCAGGCTGCTGTACTGGCAGCTCTATGCAGTGCCTTCCACTGAGGCCTCTGAGTTCATACTGACTGACTGTGTTTCTCTTCTTGCACACTTGCTCCAGTTGTGGAGGATGATGAAGACGATTTCCCAACCACTCGTTCCGATGGGGAGTTCCTGCACAATTACAACGGCAGCAGGGAGAAGCGTAAGTTCAAGATTAGTCACTGCCTGGCAATAACAGTAGATTCATTAAAGTAGTTAGAAATTGTTAAGGATTTCTTTTAGAGATGTTCTGAGGTCTGGGGGTGTAGGCTTCAGTGATTCTGCAGTAGCATTTGAACAGTGTAGCATGGGCATTTTCTAATCTGCCTCTAGGTAAGAGAACATGTCAGGAAGAGCTTTTCTGTTCTTTTATAAAGCCTCATCTTCTGCAGTGTGTTAGTTGTTCATGGTTATAGCATGATTTTCATCTCATCCCGCTCCATCCTTGTCATATGCGTCTTAAATTTGCACCTAAAAGCTAAAATGTACTCTACTTTTATCTTAATGTACGGGTTCTCAGTATTTCTCTGTGGTATATCTTTGTGTTTGTTCTATGATATATGCTAACACATGGTAGATGTGCCAGTTCCCTGCTTAAAGTTCATTTTGTTGCATAACCACTGACAGGCGAGAACAGAAGTGATGCTTGTTGCATCTTTTAATTGCTCATTCTCTCTCTCTCTCTCTCTCTCTCTCTCTCTCTCTCTCTCTCTCTCTCTCTCTCTCTCTCTCTCTCTCTCTCTCTCTCTCTCTCTCTCTCTCTCTCTCTCTCTCTCTCAGGTGTGAATTTAAATGAACAATAGCTGAAACATGCAAAATCTTTTAATGCCTGCAGGGCAACTTAAAGTACATTAATAAAAAAAGATTATAGAGCACTGTGCTATACGATTGTGCTATAACATAACGAAAACTAACACCTTCAATGATGATGGTGAAATGATGCGGAAACTTTGGCTTGCAGCACGTCCACACTCCCCTTTTTGGGGAGAAAACAAATTGGTTGTGTTAAATAACAGAGCAAATCCAAACCAGTAAGAAACCACCAAATCTTTGTGTTATTTCTAAACTGTGTTAGGTAACTATGTCCACAAACGTCTGCACAATATATTGTTTCAACATCGTCTTCACAGTGTGCACATGCGCAATATCCACATCGTAATGTTAAGAAAGACAGATTAAATAAAAGATGTCATGCAAGTTTGCAAGGTTCCTGGACTGTGAGTTAGGGCTTCTCAGATACAGAACAGTAGAGAGCTCACAGCGCTCACATGCTCTTGTGTTTGGTGCAATGAAACCAATTATAGAGCATTAATGTTTCAGAAAATAATTATAAATAATACTGTTCAGATCATGTGGCGAAAACTCCTGAATATATTTGTCAGGGGAAAATATTACAATGTAATTTTTTTTCCGATATCGTGCGGATCTAATCTTGAGTTGGACCTTAAGGGTTCCTCCATGTTTTGTCTTATTGTGTCTTCAGATCATTAAATCATTAAAGTAAAATAATTTGTAATATTATGTGAAATATTTTACTCCTGCTGGACAATGCTAATGCTAAGGCTAGCATTACTACCATGCAATAACAACTGACCTAATGACGTTAGCCCAGTCATCTAGCCTGAGCCTGAATCAGCAATTATATCAGATCTGATGTCAGCGTTGTTAAATTTGTTTGTGCTATAACCAGCCACACAGCAACTCTTCAGGACAGCCTTATTCATTTATACCATGGTTATGGTCATGATGATAGTAATAATGATTGTGGTAATTGTTATGTCTCTGTCTGTAGTGTTCCTGTCTCTGAGCACTAAAGGCATCAATGGGATAGACTTTAAAGGGGAGGCCATCACCTTTAAGGCCACTACAGCGGGCATCCTGGCCACACTTTCTCACTGCATCGACCTGATGGTGAAACGAGAGGACAGCTGGCAGAGGAGACTGGATAAGGTACCACAACTCAACTGCAATACCATACCTCAACTCAGTACCTCACCTCATTGTACTCCACAGTGGGGTTGAATAGGGATGTACAGCAAAGGGACTGACCACAACAATCAACACAAGGGGAATAAAACAGAGAAGGTCATAAGAGAAAGAGTAAAACATTATAAAAAAAATAATAATAAAAGCAATATAAACCATGCCTAAATTACAATCTATGCGCTTGTTGTTAACGCCTGTGCCTCTTGATTAGTCTACATTCTGTTGCTGTCAATAAATACCCACTTCCAGTATCTCACACTTGTTACTAGTTTCAGTTTGCAGGTTAAAAGTACTGATGGCAGTTTTACTTTTGTTTGTGTTTGAATACTTTGTCAGATAAAGACTCAGATACTGTAGTCTTCCTTGAAGGGATTAAATCTCTGAACTTTTGAGCCTTTTGGACAGTCCTGTCTGGTTGACCCAAGGATTGCATACTCTTATCACTCTGGAAAGAGGCTTTTAGAGCCTGGCTCATTTCTGAGTAGGCCACAGGAGTACAGCTGTCAAATCTTATCAGTCAAACTCAATTAAACTAAATAAATAAATAAAATAATTTACATTTTCAATGAATTGGCATTCCCCAGTGTCAGACACAGCATGATGAACAAGTCCATGTTTATTCCCTTTCAAATGTAGTCTGACTGTTTTTAGAGAGCTTGAAGGGCTGGGCATGATTTGTCATTGTTTGTTGAATAGTTTTTATTGTTTGGTCCATTATCACAGTAATCCGTAGGTTAGTCGGTTGCTGACATCTTTGTTGTCCTAAGAAAAACATGTATCTCTTGCTTTTAATGCAAGTCACTGTAAAGAAAAATAAACAACAACAAAAAATGGAGAGACATGTTTTTCTTTGGACAGTATCAGTGTAAACCATGGGGCCGACTCTGACAGGACATCAGGTGGTAAGTAGGTGTTGCTGTCCGCGGAGACGGATTCCTGCAGACTCGTGCTGCAGCTGAGCTGCATCATTGCATGGAAAATAGAAGCTTTTGTGTTCTGGAAGAATGACTGTTGTGTACTGGTCAATGGGTGGAAGTGTTTTCTAGTACCGGACTGAATGCATTCTTTGCTGTGGGTTCTAGACCGGGTCTGTGGGCAAAATCCTCCATTCTCCCAAAAAAAAAAAAAAAAACTCCTGACAGGAAAAGCAAAAATCAAGTTGTATACTGTTGTAGTATAAGCGTGTGCAGTGTATCAAAATGTAGATTTTATTTATTTCTGAGATATGATGCATATTGCAATGTTTATCATTTCTGGGGTTTAATGTCTTGACACAGAAAACATCAGTGATGGCATATTTACATCTGAAAAGCCGAGCACTGTTATTTTATTAAACATAATCTGTTTAAACAGACGTAACTATACACTTCATAATCACACATGGCAATCAGTGTTCAAGTGCTGACTGTAATTCTCAGACGTTTTGTCGCCATGTTTGATATTATGGAGCATGATGGTGATGATAAAAATGTCGTTATATTGTTCACCCCACTGCAGTAAATGAAAAACCAAACAAAAGAAAGAGTGAATATAAAAGTGTGTTCTGTAGAACTGTCTACTCAGATCAGACTCGTACTCAAGGTAGTGCAAGCTCTTTTAATGTCTACGGTTTACATCACAGAAAAGTGTAGCATCACCAAATGGCAGAATGTAATCATTGACTTTTGCGCTCGCTCTCTCTCTCACTCTCCCTCCCTCGCGCTCGCTCATTCTTGCTCTTTTCTTGCTTTCTCATTTACCGTTCTGCCTACTCTTTTCATTTTTTTCCTCCCTCTGTCTTTCTCTTATTCATTCTTTCCTACTCTCTCTTTTCTCCTTCTCTCTCCCTCTTGCTCTTCCTCTTTCACTCTCTGTAGGAGACGGAGAAAAGGAGGAGAGTGGAGGAGGCCTATAAAACAGCATTGTCCGAGCTGAAGAAGAAATCTCATTTCGGAGGCCCAGACTATGAGGTGGGGTTTATAACGCCGCTGAAAACTCTTCCTTTACTTGATGCACTATTCACAGCAGTGGTGTGGTATGACAGATAGGGTTTAGAGAAAACGCTGCCTATGCTGTCAAATGTGAAAATCCGCTCGTCTTTAAGTAATCATCCTGCAATATTTAAATATTTTCTTGGAATAAAAATGAGGAGATGAATATCGCAGGGTTGCAGAATGCCAGTATTTTATGTTAGCTTAAATAAATGACTTCTTTTCACTTTTCTTCGTAACTCTAACAGTCATTCAGAGCTAAAAGATTAATAAAAGAAACTTGGATTTCCTTACAGTGGCGGTGAGACAAACCAGGGGTCAACACCTGTGGTATAACCATTTTGTTTAGTGCACAGAGCTTTCAGTAAACCTACGTGTTTCATTGTTTTTGAATTGAAATGATGAAGGTTTTAGGCCAAAACCTTAAAACTGTAATGAAATAATTCGTAAGCATCCGGCTGTGTATTTAAAACCGTTTGATGTGACCGCATTCTGTGAAGGAGCTTTTAGAGGTGGATGTCCGATTCTCTTCACCACCACTGTGAACAGTTCTGAGTCTGTTTAATTAAGTTTAATTAAGAACTAGTTTGCCACTTTAAAATTCCATGCTTTATGTTTCTGCAGCACTCGCTGATGGTCAAACATTGATTATCTTTGTAGGAAATGTTCTCCACTGTGCGACAAGCGCACTGAGTCTTGCATTTCTGTTCCTTCCAAACAGGCTTGTTAGAGCCTGCAATTGTGTGCATGTTAACTTGTGAATCATCAAATTGTTTCGACATATGGAACAGCCTAATATCACTTAGTGGAGGATTTCTGATGACAGTGCAAGTCCAAATGCAAATTCTTGTGAGTGTGTGCGGTACAGACTCTAAGCTGTCATCTGCTTACGGATTGATAGTAGTAAATGGATCTATCGACTGCACTATAGGAAATCACATGAGACTTGATCTAAAAGCTGGGTTAGAGTTTACGCAAGACAAATAATACACTAGTGGACTCACACATAACGAAAACGTATTAACCTGTAAAAGTTGCCTTCTACAGATGCCCTCTAAACAATGATATCATTTATCTTCATTCAGAACTGTTGGCAGACACGCAAGTAAAAAGTGACCTCACTGATGATGATCTGTCTTTATCTTTCTCATCTGCTCTCTGATCCTCAGGAGGGTCCAAACAGCCTTATGAACGAGGATGAATTCTTCGATGCAGTGGAGGCGTCATTAGACAGACAGGATAAGATAGAGGAACAGGTGCGTCAGACAAACGCAACACTTTGCTTCTATTATGTATATGTATAGGTATGTGTATTTGACTAGGGAAAAAAATCATTAAATGACGTTGGTATATAATTAAACTATAGACGGAGAAGTCACGGATACAGAGGTCCAGCTCCATGCCTTCAGGAGACTCCTACTCTACTATAGGCACCCACCGTTTCGCTGAGAAGGTGACTGACACTTTTCTTCTTTAAGGTTGTTGTCAAATGTTTTGGGACACTTGGATGTTTAGGAGGGTTTGATTTGATGGTGTGTTGTCTAATTTACAGTAATTTGACTTATTCAATTGAAAGCTGTTCAAATCTTGCAGCAAAACGAAGACCTTGTACAAAACATGCCTATAAAGTGTAGCAAAGATATATTACCCGAATTGTTCAGCCCTGCTGTCAGCCAAAGCCAATTCGTTTGGGGCAGTCGGCATGCTCTTGTATTGTTCCTGCTCTGAAAGTCCCCAAGCGTATGACCTTCAGAGTATGTCATTACATATTCGGAAATCATTTGCTTTTCTAAGAGAACTAAAAGTCATTCACCATATCCCCATCTCAAACTTCAGTCTCTTCATCTCATGTAATGCTATGTCGAGACGCCTGAACTTGACCAAGATCCAATCAGTTTGCCTTTCTGTTACTAGACAGTGCAGCAACCTCTGTGCTTCAAAACTTTCACAGACATGGTTCTCTGTCTCTGTGGCTTTTGTTTCATGATTTCTTACCATGAATTGTTTCCACTTCTTCTCCATCCTCTGCCTCTTCTCCAGTCTCCCTCTCCGCCCTCATCCCCCCTGTCCTATGCTGTAGCCTTCAGCCCCCCTCTTCACCATGAGCACAGGTTCAGTGCTGAGGTAACAGTGCTCTAGTCCACCAGCTGTGTTCTCTTGGTGATGGGCAGTTTGTTGTACAGCAGTGTAATGGCATGTCACTAGAGTAAACACCTAGATAAACCTAACACATAACTAAAGAAGACATAATGGATTATGGAACTATTTCAGTGTTAATCCATAAGAAAGAAAGAAAGACCCATCAAGATGTGGCTAATGTTGATGCATTGAACGGTCTTGTTTGTTTTTTTATTTAGTTGTATTCCTATTAGACCTGACACAGTTATTACATAACAGCCCAGTTTTTTGAGCTCATCCTAGTTATTGAAATTGGTTGCAGTATTTTTTCGTAGCACAGTCATATGTTCTAAATCATCAGAAAGTAATGTTCTATCTTCAGTATATGTTTTAGTTTTGTATCCTTAATGAATAAAGGAATTCATGTGATCTAGCAAACCATACTGTGGGGTGTGCACGTGCGTGATCACAGTACAGTATTTTCTCTAAATCTTGCTGCCCTAATTGCTACTTGTGGATATAAAAAAAATTTTGATTGTTTACTGAATATGCATGGAGCTTGTGGTTTTAAAGTCTTGTCTTGGTGAAATGTTTTTGAGGGCTAATACATGTCTGCCCTAATTTGGGGTATTTTTTCATTGGCTGCTTGTCTCTTGTAGCAGAGAGAAAAGGCTCTGAGTGGAAATGACCTGTGATCTTCACACTTCCTCTTCCTTTCTCTCTTCCTCTTTTATCTGTGACAGGTGCAAGAGATGGTCCAAAGTCACATGACATACTCCCTCCAGGATGTAGGTGGAGATGCAAACTGGCAGCTGGTGGTGGAGGAGGGAGAGATGAAGGTGAGACTGAAAGAAGGTATCTGGGGTTTCCAGAGCAAGTACTTTGGGTATTAGGGTTGCAAGATACTAAACGATGTAAGTGATATCAAATTGATGTCGAAGTATGTAAGTGAAGAGGAACGATTGCTGCTGCCTGCTGTTTTTCTCGTTCCACTCTGGGTTGTCTTTTTATTATCATGCTCTAAACGTTCTCTACTCACTCTTCTTCTCTCACTCCACTCCAGACGTTCTATGTCGTCTCCTTCCTCAAAGCATATTCTAATTGCGTTGCTCCCACTGCACTTCAGGGTTTCTATAACCCTGATTTCTTCAGTATTCCTCATTCCCATATATCTGTCTAGATTCAGCTAAAATAAGCCAAACAAGGAACAGTAGTTTTGTTCTTGCTTACTTCGCACCACCACCAACAGTCTCCAAGTGTGGTTATCACCTCCCTACACATTCGCACCCTCTTTATTAGTAATTTTATTTGAACTGTTGTATTTTGGATTGTTCTGAATATAATTAAAATGAAGGTATTTAACAGATGTATAATGCCATTGTACCAAAAACATTCTCCTCATTTTTGCTGCTTATGCAAAATATGTGCCATCCAACCTGTAAACCTTGATTACGACCTTAGATTCTTTGTAGAATATCACTAGCTAGTCCTCATTAACTTGAGTGTCTTCTCTAACTATATTAGAGCTGGGCAGCATCACAGTGTTTATTGTTATTGTGGTGAATTAGGTCTCTATATTCTTCTCTTGGTGTATTGTGGATATGTTATTTGTATGTGTATTGCAGGTGTACAGGAGAGAGGTTGAGGAGAACGGTATTGTGTTGGACCCTCTGAAAGCCACGCATGCGGTGAAGGGAGTGACAGGTCACGAGGTCTGCCACTACTTCTGGGACACAGACGTCCGTAATGACTGGGAGAGTGAGTATACATGTACATGTTTATATACACATACGCACATGCTTACATACAATGATTATGGTAGAGTCAGAGCCGGGTCCTGCTGCATAAGCACTGTAAGTGACTGCTTCAGGCCCCGTAGCTAAAGTAACTGGGTAATCATGCATGACAAATAAAAGAACTTGAAGATAAAAAGCTAAAAGATTAAGATGTGAATTCATTTGGTGGTTTCATTTTCATGCGTTAACATCACACCTTTTTGCCTTTTGGTCAGAAAAGAGTCGATTTGGACGGAGATGGTTTTCTGTAGTTAAATTGTAAACCGTTTAGCTAGCAAGCTAACACTGTACTTTATGTTTTTTGAGCATCCTTTCTTTTTTCGGTTAATGTAAGACCACAAGTATAATAAATGATCTGTAATTGTTTGGATCACATTAACACTGGTCCTTATATACACAACAATTCAGCAGATATTTTATATACTAAATATAAAATTTGACTGAAAATAAATAAACTTGACGCTATTCAATCATATAGACAGATAAAGCACAAATGAAACATGTAACTTGTTAACTAATTACATTAAACTTCTTCTAAAGCCTTTAGATTCTAAAGCTTCTTCTAAAGAAACTCAGAAAACTCAATTTTAGAGTTTTAGTGCTTTTTCAGTTTCTGTTTGTATTTACTATTAAAGTTATGAACTGGAGACATTGCCAACATTGTGAGGCTTTAGTCATTGAGGTTTGATTAAAAAAAAAATCATTTTTATTTATTTTTTTTATTTCCAGCCACTGTTGAAAACTTCAACGTAGTGGAGGCATTGTCGGATAACGCCATAATCGTCTACCAGACCCACAAGGTAAGACAGCTGATAACCGCAGAATGCATCCATTGTTTTTCTTTGTTGCTGATTTTGTCAGTTATCTGTGGTTTGTCAGTTTATTGATCCTTATTCATCCTCAGACCTGATTATCTTAATAAATAAGTGTTACTGAGTCACTTTACCCTTTTAATTTGACTTTAACGGTTCTCTGATTATAGTTTTCTGAAAGATTTGTTCGGACCGTATCCGAAGGTGCTTATTGTTTAACTCAAGTTTTAATCTTACAGAGGGTGTGGCCTGCGTCACAGAGAGACGTGTTATATTTGTCTGCAATCCGTAAGATCATAGCCAACAACGAGAATGACCCCGACACATGGATTGTTTGCAACTTCTCTGTCGACCATGATAACGCCCAGGTAACAAACAAAGCATGCTTGTGTGGATATTATATTGCTTTGCTGATAAAATCGGCCAGGATTAAACTTCTGTGGAAGTTTTGGCATTGGTGGTGATCCTGCCTTCTTCATAATTAATGCCCAGCACAGTTTACTGACATCTGGCAGGCCACATTTATTTTGTTTGGCATGTTTATTCTTTGTTTGTTCTTACATTGACAGTGAGCAAATAGCCAGGTTTGCACAGAATAAACCAGATAAGCAGCTGTTGTGAACCACTTTATTACAATGTCACACTTGTAATACTCTGCAGAGGTCCAGAAGTTGTCAACTTGAACTTAATAACATTATGACATAAGGTCCACCTAACGCCCTCACTGTCAACCAGTTTACCATGTACAGCTGACTAAACATCTGAATAGTTCACTACACTGCCAACCCTTCACCCAGCAACTCAGATGAACTGGACTCTAATGTAATGTATATGACCAACAATTGAGCCATATGATCCAGTCAGCCTTTGCTTTTTGGAGGCTTTTGGAGACTTTTATTTTTAGTATTATCATTTATTCATATGCTTACATTTAAACATGTAGTCAAGGTCCAAATGTTCCATGTGCTTTGGGCCAGGATGTTGCTAGCTGCGGCTACGTTTACTAACGACCTAAATAGCAGTGTTTTACTTTGTTCACTTTCAGCCAAGCAGCAGGTGTGTCCGTGCCAAAATCAACATTGCCATGATCTGTCAGACGCTGGTCAGCCCACCAGAGGGCGACAAAGAGATCAGCAGAGATAACATACTGTGCAAGATCACATACGTCGCCAATGGTGAGAAGACAAATACACAACAATGCATCTCCTTAGTAAATGAATGAAGATGATTTTTTGGGCTGATGTGATGTTGTGTGATGGATAGTGTCTGATTTATTTACTGCAGAGTGAAGTAAATGTTATGGTTGTTAATTCTCTGTCCTGTTGTGCAGTGAACCCCGGTGGTTGGGCCCCTGCTTCTGTACTCAGAGCCGTGGCCAAAAGAGAATATCCCAAATTCCTGAAGCGTTTCACCTCCTATGTCCAAGAGAAAACTGCCGGCAAGCCCATCCTCTTCTGAGCGCTCAGGTGACTCTCCCAGGACCTTCCCTGGCTCTCAATCTCACAGAACCAAGTTCTGATTGTCATCCAGAATCCATTTGAAAAGTGTTCATCGGTTCTCAGAAAGTTTGACATAAAAACATTTACACACTTGTTATCAAGAAATTAGTTGCACCCAGAAGGAAGTGTGGGATTGCAGGGCTATTGGGAAGGAAGATAAAACTTACCAGGAACATTTAATTGATGATGAATTTTGACTGATATGGGCAGTATTTATTAAGATACACATACAGAAGTAGTGTCTCTGAATGTGGCGTCAGCCGCCATCTTTGCTAATGCAACATGCCAGTCTCAGCATGGAGTTGTAGAGGTTCCTAATGGTTTCCTGTGATAATCCATCCCATCCAGCCTAAATAATCTCACACAGTTCCTGCAGGTTGTGCTGTAGGGGTAGAGGTGCAGTGACACCAGGCTTTCTGGACATTTGTCGCATGACAACAAACTGTTAATGGGTTTCACACACAGATTCAGTTGGTCATCTCCACCAGGACAAAAGCAGGAGTAGTCATTGAAGATGACCTGCTGCCATTCTGAGTCACTCCATGACAGTCTGGCACGACACCACTGCAGTCTTTGGTGATGTTGATGTGGTGTTAAGGGCATGTAGTCCTGTGTTGTGTAGCCGTCTGCCAAAGGTGCTGACACTAACAGGATAATTCATGGAGGGCATCACTGCTCACTGAATGTCCAGAATCTTGGCTATTGGGTCAGTCAGGTACAGAGATAAGACCCGTCCTTACTTACATCGCATGCACGGCCAAGCATGAAACTTGAATCATTAAGCCCACCAAATTCCATGCCTGTCGCTTGAGTGCAACTATATATTTATCTTAAAAAAAAAATATATATATATATTTCTAGCTTGTAGTACAAATTGAATTGAGCTGTACATATGTAATGTGATTTCAGACTTAACAAACATAATCCAGTTTATTACTGACATTAAGTGTCTCCAGTTATGTTATAAAGAATGTGCTTTTTCTCCACAGCTTGAGCGTACAGCATTCCTCTCTACACTCCCAGCTACAGCACCCCTCTGACACTGCAGCCCCTCTTCTTCAGACTGTTCAGAGCCATGGCTTCCCCATCAAGCAGACTACATTACCCATGAGTCAAACTACTTAACCCATGCTGCAGAGTCCTCCATAGATGCCGCATAGGCTAAAAAGCGGTCCTGAGGCTTGAACCCATTCGCCGCTACTGTGCTAGCACTCACATGGAGAGGAGTACAGAGATCGCCAAATGTCAGCATTCGTTCTGCATATTCTGGCAGATATTAAGATGTATGTATGTATGTATGTATGTATGTATGTATGTGAGATAAACAAAAAGGTTTATATAATAGTGAATTTCAAAGCTGAAAACAAATGAATGGCTCTGTTTTAGCCCTGCTTTTGCTTGTTTTGTTTTTATTTTATTTATTTCTTTTTGGGACGTAAAAAAATTTTTTTTGGTTATGCTTTACTGTAGAGCAGCATTCATAAGCCTACACAGCACCTACACAAGCCCTTTCCTTATTCCCCCTGGTGCTGGTGGTCATAGTCATATGCCAGTTTTCATACCAAGTACACAACATCTGTGCCAGGTGATTTATAGGACATGGTTGGGACTCTGATTTTATTACAGTGGTGGTGATGGGAACCAGGGGTCACCATGTCTACATACCAAATATAGACAGCTGACCTACACGTGTCTTCTGGGGTTTTATATGGAATAATGATGATGATTTTTACACCTTGCATGTAACCCTCAGTCAAGGCTAGAATTTAAAAACGATTTTTTTGTTTGTTTTACACGAAAACTGTCATTAAATGCTTTTTAGTTACCATAATCCATTTCATGTAATAATTTTCCAGCAAGGGAGCTTTTAGAAGTCCACCACCACTGTGAACACTGACCCCAGACGTCTCTCTAGAAGGAAGTTTTTGCCACCAAACCACTCTGAATGACTTTGTCTACACTTTTTTTTTATGCAGACATTTTGCAAAGTCTGTGGAGTTTCGCTTTAGGAGTACTGACTGCTGCATGCCTGTGTAAGTCCTGTAGCCTTAAGAATGCTGCCTTACAGTACAGTGATCTTCTTTGGTTTGTTTTGCTTGCTGCTTTTCTCCCCTCCGTGCTGCTGATAGTGTCTAACCAAAACTCAGCTCCACCGTCCCCGAATACTCACCTCTTAACATGTTTCTATCCCAACTCTGAGGGCTGTCATTGACCTGTGACCGGCAACACAACCCATGACTTTACCTTTTTCGTCTTGATCTCTTTGATGAAGCGCAGTGTAACCTGTGCTGACGAGGAGGCGGTTTGGAAAAGCATTTCTCGTTGTATTTTCTTTCTTTCTCTCTGTTTTATTTTCTTTGGGTTGTCGTTGATTGTTTATTGGTGGTGTTAATTTCTTTTATTCTCTGAATTTGTAGTTAGTTGTACCTGTGTGCCATTAAGTGGCATACTGTAGCACAATTAAGGATCAGTAGTGCTAGACCAACAGTGAGGGTTTTTAAATAGGGGCAGGCGGACGTTTCACGTCTCAGTTCTTTGTATATAGTTTCAAAATTATTGCTTCAACTGTGCGTGAGATTGTCAGCCAGTGCTTTTTTTTTTTTTTTTTGCGTGATTCATCGGAACTCCACATGCCTTAGAGAGGGGTGGGTGCGAGCATTTGGGAGAGGGTGCGAAATGAGCAAGCGGCGAGTCTGTTTGCGAGCGTATCTGTGAAGAGAGGTGCGTCTGTCTGTATAAATCACTAGTGAAGTGCCTCATTCTAGACCCTACATCAAAAAAAAAAAAAAAATAGAACTTGCTGAGTAGTTCTTCATGCGAGGTACCTCCCGCAGCCATGATCTCTGACACCAGAGGGAAGGCTTGAAAAATGTCCGACGTCTGACGTTCACACTGAAATGAAGATGAGACATTTCAATTTTTTTTCTCTTTCTAAACTCTATTAGTCAAAATATGTGATTTTGCAATCAGCAGGGACAAAAGAAGAAAAAGACTGGCGTCTAAAGCGGATGTGCTTGTGGGGGCAGAGGAAAATGCCAATCAGCTTTGTGATTTTTTTTTTTTTTTTTTTTTTTTAAAAAGACCTCCTGAAGAGTGTCGCTCTGTAGTCTGCAGCATGCCCATATAAGGAAGTCAGAGTCTGAGCAGATTTCCCTATGGGGAATAATGAAAGTTGATGTCGCTGAGCCTTGTGGTAAACATAAATGACACAAATGTGTTTTGTCCTGTGTACATTTTCCCCCAGAATGTCAGTGGATGCTGTGAATTGCGACTGCTGCAACATGCAAGCTAACAACTGCAGATTACCCAGAGATCATAGTGACACTGGCAGCCAACACAAGCTGCATCAATGGAGGTAGTGAGTGTTTCAGCAGGTCTAGGCTACAGTTTGAGGAGCTGGTGTTGGTATGTAACAGTAAGGGTGTTTACATGCACTGCTAACTGTAGAAAGTCATGCTTTGTCAGTAATCAATATGCCGCATTTATTCCGATTCACTTGGGTATTCCGATAATGGGGAAACGAGTCACTTCAGCTGAGAATGTGAACGTGCATCATCTACAATATTTGGCATGTGGTTTCAGCGTCACTGCAGAAGTGTTTTGTTGTATTTCACGTTTGTTGTGTTAGAAACACAAGGTCTGGTCTAGGAAATCAAACCACTTGACTAATCAGATATCTGCAGGAATCCGATTATGATCAGATTAAGTGCATGTAAATGCTCTGTGTTGCAGTTTAAAATTCTAGCTCATTCAGCATTATTTCAGCAGGCAGGGCTTGCTTGCAGTATATTGCTGCTGACAAAAGCTCGTTTTCAGTATTTGATGTAATTTGAAACTCCATGTAGCTCTTTACATCGTACGAAGAAGTCATAATGAATGGACCAAAACAAATGGCCCAAAATAGTTTTGGGAAAAGTCATTTGGTTCCATTGACTTACAGTTAAAGTGAAGCATGTGTGTTATCTCCTGTAAAGTTGGTAGATGTGAGGTTTTGTTCTGACTGCAGCTCTAGTAGCATTTTTATTAATCGACAACCTTAATTCAAGAGATTCAGTGACGTTCTTGGGGTGGAAATCGTATGCAGGACTAAATGAAGCGAGTTCGGAACCTTTTGTGATTGTTTGAATTCGCAGTTCAGAAAACCTGCAACTACAGAATGACACCTGCCGTTAGAGGCCTACGGGGAGAGACGGGGCTCAAAGTCAGGGATGGTAGGTGGATTACAATGGATTTAAATTATTTATTATTGTTTAATAATACCTCTTCCAGTGTCATGTAATCATAAGATATACGTTTACAATAACATTAAAGGGCCTATATCATGCAAATTGATCTCACTTTTTTTCACATCATTTAAAACATAAATACAAAAATTTGTTGAAAGTCTGTAATCATACCGTTCCAGTTCTGACCATACACTCCCCAGTCAAACACGAATCTGCCATTTTAATTTGCTTGTTTTTTATGATGTCACTTTTACACATGTTGAGCCTACAGCAGTTCAGGCTGCTCATTTACGAAGTGACAGTGTTATGTATCACCGCTGTCTAAAGCAAAACAAACATCTCCAAGATGTTAATAGACAACATCCCAGTAAACAGTGGTCGTCTGTAGACGTCTAAAATGTTTAAATATAGTGTGATACGTGATTTTAACGTTGTTTCAGCGGTTCAAATGTTTAGTGGGATCTCTCTTTTTAATGTATGCTAATGTGCAGCTTTTTTATTCAAAGCATTTGGAGCTTTTCTATCGAGCTTCAGATGTTCGCACAGTGTGAAGGACAGCCACTGAACTCGCATTACCCACACAACTAAAGATCCCAGATATGGAGATGTCTCTGTTTAATTCTACAGGCGAAGGTTGGAAAATGGTTGCATGTAAATGAATTATGACCACTTTGGTCACCTGTATCCATTGGAACCATACAAAGGTTCTAGATCGGGGAGGGGGAAGGACGGTGGCATGAAATGCAAGATTAATGTATGGTATGGGCCCTTTAATGCAGCTCAACTCAAGGTCTGATGACGGTCAGAATTCGGAATCAAACTGGATTCCCAGTATTTAAAAACTGTGAGGTCCGGAGGCCTTGGTCTTTGCCCTGTTCTGTTAAAGAGGCAGAGGACTGTTAATGAGGTATTAGAGGAAAGCATCAGCCCTCTGTAGTGGCTATGTTAAAGTCAGGATGCCCAACTCCACTCCACGTTTGGGTGTTCTGCCACTGGTTTTGCTTTCGGCTTTATCCAGCATCAGCGTTCTAGAATGTTCCAAGTCAGCATAAACACTCTGAACATGTAGCTAAAGTGGAATACAAAACGTGAGGCCGGGGAAACAGCCAATCAGGAGTGGAGTTCTGCAGCAGTCCTGAAACTAAAGCGTGTGTGTGTGTGCGCGTGTGCCAGAATGGAACGTCCCTCTAATACCAGTATAGTTTGTCAATGTCGCATTTGCACTGAATGTAATGTAATTGGAATAATAAAAAAATGATGTTTCTGTAAATAAATAAAATAGCCACACTATGTGTCTGAATGGATTTAATGAAAGGGGAGGTACAGAACATTTATCACCCACAAAAAGGGCAATTGAATTTCTTTATTGGACTTGTTACAGCCGGTTCGAATGTCTTTGGAAGCTTCATTTGCATATTCAGATAACCAAAACATTCGGTCACATTTCAGGAAGGTTTATACAAAATTGAGCTCCAGAGGGGAAAGAAAATGCTAAAAACATTAAAGGGTTTGTTTACTTCATAACACATCGTTTTAACAGTTTCAGCATTTTATAAAACATAAATACAGACAAAGAATTCAAAAATATATATATATATTAGACTAAACATTCACTGGACGGCAGGTTTAGGAGGATATGGCTTCAGCTGAGAAGAGATTATGCAAATTTGCTTTTTTTTAATAAAAGCACTAATTGCACTTTGCAGGTGTGTCGCATCAGATGCATCCCAACAGTGTTTCCACCAATCGTCACCACACTTACACAGGTAGGATGTAAACACAGTTGTTCAGAGCTGGGCCGGCCGTGAAACGCTCTTAGAGAAACGTATCGAGTCAAAATTGTTCACAGTGGAGACGATAGGAATCTGATGTCTGATGCCTCTAAAACAGAGGTGCCCATACTGTGGTGGCCAAAACTGACCCACAATGAAACTGAGTTTGTTTTCCATCATCATCACTGCACAAAGAAAAACAAGCATCTCGAAGCTGGCAACTTTACAGGAGCAGGAAAAGTCTAATTAAATTCTAATGCAAGTCAATGAAGCAGACTTTTAATAATTTTAAACAGTAGCAGCTGTGTTTAAATAATGCATTCAAGTAAAAACGACAAAAATGGAGAAACGTTTTTCTTTAGTCAGTGATTAAATTAAACCACTCTGAATGATTGTTTACATCTTAACGACTGAATTATAGTGAAATTCTGAAAAGTTGGTGGAGTTCCTCTTTCAACACAATCATGTCAAAGCATAAATCAGTGAAACGCACATGTATGCACTAAACAGTCCAGACAGAATGTGTGCGCTCCACAGAGGCACTTAAAACATCCAGACTAGTCCGCCAGCATGCAGCTTCCACATCCATATCCAGATTCATCCACACACCTACACCCCTAAATCCATTCACTTCACACATATAACACACATTCACAAAGACACTGGTTTCTTGTGCTTATATCAGCTCTGCTAAAGGACAGTTCCACCAACTTTTCAGAATTTCTACATAATTAAATGGCTGAGTTGTAAATAAAGTTATGCAGAGGGGTTTGGTGTGAAGCCCTCCATTCTAGAGGAGCTTAGTTGTGAGAAGATTTTGGCCTTAAAAGCCATTCGCAATGGAGGGAAACATGCAGGGCACTGTGAGGCAAAATAGTCCTCAAACTAAAGTTATGATTTGATGACTGCATCACCAGCATCATCACATACAACAGTAAGTTGACTGGTTCTCTGTAAATAACACCTGATTCTCAACAATCAAGCATTTCACACCAAAACCACTCTGAACAACCTAAAAAATAAATAAATAAAAACCAACAATTCTGGAAAATTGGTGGTACTGCCCTTTATGAACCCTGGTACTGGTTTAGTGCATTCTGTTACCATATTAAGATACTTGAAGTCAAACGCTATTCAGACTTTGCAGCAGCAGCATCACCACCACCCCCACCACAGTTTGGCAACATTAACGGTCATAATTCCCAGTTTACAGCACACAAACAAAACAATGTTGGAGACATGGCTCAAAAAAAAAGCACAAAGCATAAATTAATCAGATTCAGAACACTGAAAACTGTGTCCAAGTGTTTAACCCATTCATGTCCACCACATCTCCCTTTAGTAGGGCGTCCAGTTCTGGTCCTGGAGATTTACCACCCAGGAGTGCCAAGATTCAACAGACCTGACTCTGATATTCAGATGCCTTCACAACCTGGAGGTTTACCTCAGGTGTGGTTTATTAGAGCAGGGTGTTTGGTCTCTGGGACCAGGACTGGGTGCCCCTGGCCTATATTGACATATGTATCCATGCATGAATGAATGTATGTATGGATGTATCGGGAAGTACCCAGCTGATTTTGAATATGATGTGCAATTTTTATAATTACAACTTAATTATAATTTAATTACAAATCATAAGTAACCACCCAGGAGAACAGAGGCAGAACTGCTCTTAAAGATCAGTACCATGCAACAAAAACAGCTGAATTAAATATAATAAAAGTGGCAAAAACTACTTTCTTACACATGTGATGGTATTTTAGCCATATGGCCAAATATGTGCTCTGTCAACATATGGACATAAATGGGTTAAGCCGTATTGAGTTATGTAATAAAACTGGTGCAGTTATTAAGTCATTAAATGTTTCCCTTTTGTTTACTGTTAAATAAATCAGGTCTGTGAAGCACGTGAGCAACTACTCATGCATTCGCTCTGCCTTGACAAAGCATGCTTGATAAGAACGTGGTTTTCCCCCATGGCTGTCCACACATGGATCGGTGAGCTCCCCGGAACCTGAAACCTTTATTTGGTTTTTAGTCTTCTGTAATATCAACTTAGTGTTCTCATCGACTCAAAACAGCCGATCTTCAAAACGTCCTGAGAGTAAATTTTGGCAGCCATAAAGCTGTATAACGTAGACTCCATTTCCCACAATGCAGCAGGGTGCTCAATCCCAGCCATCTTTTGGGTTTGTAGTCCTCAGGAAGGTTCCCTCAGTGATGATGCACACATTTCTGGGAGGTTGACTTTTGATCTGTTTACAGAAAAAAAAAAACAACATTAAGGATTAACAGGCCGGAGTTAAGATTCTACACATGCACAGTCGTGTCACATTATTATGACCACTTCCCACTTATGACGGTGGCTGTGGTAAGGTCTGGGAAATGTTTTTGTGGCTTCCTCTGGGCTAACTCTTCTATTCGGAAGGCACTCCCAGCTGATGTAGGTATGAATCCATCCTTGCAGATCACATACACCCATACATGCTGATCGTCTTCCCTGGGGCGTGTCACATGACTAGAAATGTCCAAGACTGGTTGGAAGGGCATGACCAACACTTTCAAGTACTACCCTGGCCCCCGTCTAGCTGCTGTGTGTGCTGCAGATTGTGGTTACTCTGTATGTTAGTATGGATAATCTATACATCTATACAAACTGAACAACTGTGTGCATAGTGTACACACACACACACACACACACACACACACACACACACACACACACACACACACACACACACACCAATTATAGTACATGTCTGCAAATTGAGTATTGCTTATTATTCAATTCAATATCTTCTTCCAGTTTCAACTGAATTAACATAAAAAAAAAAAAACACACGTCTGAAACACTGAGTTACCGTGCTGTGTCAATGCTATAAGCATGCTGGGTAAGAAAAGGGTAGAATAAACTACACCAAGACCAGTGCTGTGTCAACAGGATATTAAGACCCCAAATTTTGACAAATGGGGGATTGAACGTATTACACTGCATTATAAATGTCTCGATCCCGGGTACCAAAGATGCTTTCTTAATTCCTTAACATCTCTATTATCCAGATTATTTATCCAGTGCTGAGTAGGCCTCAAGTAGCTTCTAGAACCATGAGAACCATCAAGAAGTTCAGAAGTTGGATACAGAGCTACAGTTACTTTAGAGGACATCAAGACGCTGCAGCATCATGCAGACACATTCTGATGAAGTACTCGGTGCAAGCATCTGCCTAGACCTACAAATCATACTTCAGCATGCCAGTCGGGGGTCAGTACAAACCTTGGGCACCTCATTTCACATGCAAGCACCGCAGGAGAACTCTTGAAGGTGAGGTGGATGAGTGCTGAATAAAATTCTGCCATCTAAGTGAGCAGCAGAGTTTTGACTGATTGAAGTTTAAAAGCTGTTACTAAGAAATCTCACAATCTTAGATGTTCTAGCAAAACAGAAACTACACCACTGCATTCATTTACACATATATGCACATGTACCTGTTGAGAGTCATGTGACTTTTGACAAGATGTCCAGCAGCAAGGGCAGCCATGAGGGACAACTCTCCGGCCATCACCGCAGCACAAACCACCTGCGCCATTGTGCGGGCGTTTTCACCAGGACAGTCTACGCTCGCACCCTGCACACCCAACATCTGCACACACATAGCAAACACAAAACTCAGACCCCATTCATGATCAACATGATCAGTAGAGTACTCCGTTATTAGTACAGCTCCATAGAGACGTTCTAAACAGGCTTGCTGACTGAACAATATAAGAGGTTCCTCAGTACTAACAGTAAACATGCTGGTTTGATTACGGAGAGCACTGACCGAAACACTGACAACCTCTACAACACAGTCAGAAAAGCATAAATGATCACAATAACGATTTCATCAGGCTGCCCACCCCTAATAAAAACCAAAACAGCACATGAACGTGTACATGCTTACCTGTAAACAGGCTTGCTGTGGGGGCAGGTTTGTGCCCCCTCCCACAGTGCCCAGCTCAATAGAGGGCATAGTGCAAGATATACAGAGATCCTCTCCATCTGAACCCGCTGCCTCCATCAGAGTAATACAGTTACTGCTGCCCACTGTTTGACCGGGGTCCTGCAGAGACGGACATGAATCGTGATAAGATTACGGGTGACGAGAACATTGACGTTACACTGACCAGGAAACAGATGCTGAGAGACAGAACACAAACAGCACATTTCACCCAGGATATTAGACCCCACCTGTCCACACGCGATGTAAATGGCTGCGACGATGTTAGCTGCCTGCGCATTGAAGCCTCCTATGCTGCCGGCCATGGCGGATCCCACCAGGTTCTTACTGATGTTCAACTCCACCAGCGTTGCAGTGCTCGTCTTTAGCACCTAGAGGGAGCCAGAGAGCCGAATGAGACTCCAGCCTTCTCTGTTCACATACGAGCAAGACTTAACACGGGTGTAATGTGGTTCCTATGTTAAGCACTTTGAGGGGTTGTAGGAGAAGCAAGAAGAGCTATAAGCACTCTTTAAACTCTAATCCTACCAGTTATTAATCACAGGGACAGACAGATCAATAAACAACTCGATAGAGGGATTATCTGTTCCGTTTTGTCTGTGCAGTCACTGTAGGGCTGCTAAGAAGATGCAGTTCTTAGGGGTTATAATTATAAACAATAGAGAGAGAGAGAGAGAGGGAGGGGAAGACGACTCATCACATGTAATTATACATGCAGACAAGTCCATCAGAAGCCAAAATCCCCAGAGTGAAAGGCAATGGCTGGTCTTCTGATCTTTTCTTTACTGACTGAGTTTAAGGGGTTAATAAAACACTAGACAGGTCTGGATGCATAATGAGTCTTGATTTTGCTACTTGGCTGAAATTAGCATTAGCATCATTCATTATTAGCCACATTAGCAGAGCTGGTGGAACCATTCAGTAGGTTGAATTCTGAAAAAACTGCATCCGCACCTCTCTGACCACTTTAGCTGGGATGGTGGCCTCACACACAGTGGACTTCCCACGCCCGTGGATCCAGTTGATGGCTGCAGGTTTTTTATCTGTGCAGTAGTTCCCACTTACCGCCAGCACACGCAGGTCAGCAAACTGCTCACGCAGCCTGCACAAAGCCTGCTCTGTACCCTGCAGAAAGAAAGAGAGAGAGGGAGAGAAAGAGAGATTTTTTCCCCACCATTTGCAATTCACAAAACACTGTCCTCTTTGCCCGTTGCCGCCATCTTAGCTTTCACGGGCCAATAAATACGAAATGGCATATTTCTGTGGTTGGGGGGGGAGTAACGATCTAGAGCTGCTGCTATGCGCATGAGCTATGAGCAATATATACTGAGCTACACATACAGAAGTAGTGTCTCTCGGTATGGCGTCAGCCCGCACCGTTTACTAACGCAACATGCCAGACAGTTGGAGTCACAGAGGTTCGTAAAAGTGTCCTGTGATAATCCATCCCATGCAGCTTGAATATGCTCCACACATGGATTTGTTGGTCGTCTCCACCAGGACAAAGCGGGATGCGTCACTGAAGATGACCTGCTGCCATTCTGGGTCGCTCCATGACAGCCATAACAGTGCATGTAGTCCTGGGTCATGCAGCCGTCTGTTAATGGTGCTGGCAGTAACATGATGACTCATGGAGGACATCACTGTTCGTTGAATGTCCGCAATGGTGGGTGTTGAGTCAGTTAGCTATGGTGATAAAGTCCGTCCTTGCTTACGTCACATACGCAGCCGAATGCGAAATCTCACAATGCAAACCTACCCGGCAAGTCTCATTCCTGTCAGCTGATTCCTTCTGGGTGTAGCTATTTTTTGATGGGTGTATTTAGATGGCTGGTTAAGCAAAGCGCCGCCATCATCATCATCATCATCATCATCATCATCAACAACTCAGTAGTTTGAGGGGGAACATTAGATTTTTGAGTTAGTATCAGCATTGTGCAGATACGCAAGGTGGTATCAGCATTAGACATGGAAAAGTGGTACTGAGCTACCCCTAGTTAGAATGAGTGTGAAGGCCACATGGTGTAATGTGATAATGCTGTGAAACACATTCACCTTTAATAGAGACGGACAGTGGTGTGAAGGTCAAAGAACGAGAGAGGGGTTACAGAGTTCACTACACTCTATTTCTGGCAGAGTCAGACACAAATACATATACCTACACATACCTTAGACAGCATGTTCATGCCCATGGCATCCCCGGTCTGGGACTGGAAGCGGATATACAGATTCCTGCCAGCCAGACAGACCTGCACCCGGTCGAGTCGAGCAAACCTGCGACACATCGTACAGTTCAGACGGGTGTATGGACCAACAAAGCACAGAATTCACACAGCATTCAATATGAAAGCTCTTGGTCTCAAACGTAAAGCTGTCTCCGTGCTGGACTGCTTCTACCAGGGCTGCTGCTGTAACTTGACTGGCCAATGGCGAAATGTGTGACTTTAAATCAGGGCCGATCAATAAGGTTTGTGGCTTCTACAGGTCTTTAACTTCCATCAACTCTGGAGCAAATTGCTTTCTGTAATTGCAGGCTGTGCTTAGAATTTTATATCAGCAAAATGCAGCGCTTCTCACGCTGACCTGCTGGTGTGGTCAAAAGCCTGTTTGATCGTGCTGAAGCCTTCAGAACTCTCCAGCCAGGATTTCACTTCTGCAGCACGGCATGCGGACGGCAGCTGCACGACGGGACCCCGCGTCATACCATCTGCCAGAACACACGCAGTCGCCCCTCCTGACAACTACAGGGAAAAAGCCAACACATCAGAACACTGCACTTTACACAAAACACTTTGCACATGTCTGTATGAATATTCTTATGCAAATAGGAGAAAATGAAAGTGCATAGCCACATAGACTAAATAGTAGCTAATCTTTTTCATACACAAAGAATGAAAGAGCTTTTGACTATTCACGCTGAGAACGTTACGTACCGTTAACCACATCATGCCATATTATAAAAATATCAGAATAATGTCCTGGGTTTTGAGTCTGAAAGGAGTTCATATGTTTATGACCTTGTGTACATGTGAAGTCTGCACCATCGCGCACTCCAGGACTGATACCTTCCAAGTGCCGACAATTGGCCTATAAACCCTGACTGTGATTCTGAGACGTGGTTTTGTGGTCCAAATAAAGAAATGAATTAAAAGAGAAAGACTCACAGCAATGGCCCTGCATCCACGGTTAGTACTGGCTACCAAGCAGCCTTCTGTCGTGGCCATAGGAATGTAGAACTCTTTTCCATCCAGCAGCAGTGGTCCAGCCACTCCCACCGGCACCGGCACATAGCCAATCACATTTTCACAGTTTGTGCCAATCACCTTAAAACAAGAACGAGCAAGATGTTTACGCTACGTAATACACAAACCCCCAATTTAAATACCCACCAAAAAAAACATGATGCATGCATCATTAGGAAGCCCACAGGACCACATCAGAGCAGGCATTATGTGGATGGTGGACCTGTGATAAAGTGCGTCCTTCTACCGGACAAAAGTCGTGGTAGGGGGCGCCCTTTATGGGTAGTGTTGGGCGAACAGTCTAGAGGTCTGGAAAAAGGTGCGGTATGCACAAGAGTAGTTTTTTCCCTTCACCTTTATTTACACACCAACGAAGACTAATTACATATTTACAGAAAAACGCGCGTTCACACACGGACAAAAAGAAATAAAACAACAAAGATATACTCTACTGGCAAGAGTGTTTTGGTTTATGACTACAAAGTCACGCAGATCCCTAACCATGCTCTGTCTAGAAAAGAGCGGAACCTCTCTTCCAGTACCCCCAGTAACAGCACATTTAAACAGGTTACCCCTCCCCCGGGCTAAACCATTAGTGGCCTGAGGGGATCCTGGAGTTCACAACCACTGTCTGTTCTGTTCCACTTACTCTGATTTTCCCCTCCTCTTCTACAGAGGTTGGGTTCACCTAAAAAGGTAAAACTAAGGTGAACCCTTCAGTTCCCTTTTCACCATTGTCAAGTTAAGCAGTTACAGGTAAATGTACATAGTTATAATGTATAATACACAGGTACTCTGTGATGTGCGATGCCTCACATCATCACAGGTCCACCATAGGACCACCGCAGAGCAGGAATTATGTAAATGGTGGATCATTCTCAGCACCGCAGTGACAATAATGAAGGACTAGAGGATGGCCAACACTGCACTGTGCAGCAGTTATCGTCTCTGATTGCCCATCTACAAAGTAGACCAGCAAGGAGTGTCTAATAGAGTGGACAGTGAGTGGACACAGTTTAAAACTCCAGCAGTACTGCTGTGTCTGATCCACTCACACCAGCGCCTAAAGAACAAGTATAGAGAGAAACAGATGTACTACAGTCTGTAACGGTAGAACTACAGAGTGCTCCTATATGGTCAGTGGCGCTGGCATAACATGGACACTGAGTGTAGAAACGAGGAGGTGGTTTTAAATGTATGGCTGATGGGGGTAAATGGAAAAGTCATCTGCCTATACTGCCTATGAAAGAAGACCAGGTATGTACCTTTGAGTAATCATAGTCTCTGTAGGGCAGGGTCTCCAGGGCCGTGAGGCAGGGCAGTTTACATGAAAGCATCTTTCTCCGTATGGCCACGCCCCTCTCTGGAGTCTCCAGCGCTGCCTCTAAGCGGTATCCCAGAATGCTCCGGTTCTCCACCAGCGCGATCACCTCAGCATCGCTCAGACAACGTGGACCTCGCTGCAAGTGCAAAAGTAAAACCATTAATAGAGCATGTGAAGACATTTCAGTCAGACCGGGGGGACAGATTAGGGCAGGATAGCGACATCAAAGCATGTCCTCTATACAGGACTGATGTTGGGGACCTATGCTTCAAGACCAATTTATGCTTCCACGCCAGAGTCCATGCCACAGCCTGTGGCCTTCACAGATGTGAGCATTTTATACTTGTGTTGGTGTGTCCGCGTTGCTCCACAATTACACAGCCAAAACCCTAGTCCAGGTTGTGAGGTTGGAGGTTAGGGAACCAGCCTTTTGACCAGAGGGTCGCTGATTCAATTCGCTGAACAGACAGGATACCACTGAAGTGCCCTTGAGCAAGACACCTAACCCCCACCCCCCAACCTGCTCCACAAGGACAGACCTGCCCACCGGTCTGGGCAAGTGTGCTCACTGAACCCTAGTGTGTGTGTTCACTAGCGTGTGCGCATGTGGATGTTTCACATTAGACAGTGTGCTAGAACAATAGTCAAAGAGTTCTACATTCTAGATGTCTAGATTTCCTTGGCGCTCTTCAAACAACAGCAGCTGATTACGATGCAGATTTGACACAGAAGCATAAGATGACCTTAAGGACAAGACAAGGATAACATGGAGAGTACCTCTGGGTCTCGGAGCACACTCAGGCATTCCTGCAGAGGACGAGGTTGGATAAACTGAGAGTGTTCGGAAAGATGGTCCTCTTTCTCCTCTAAATGCTCATGTCCTTTATCACTCTGTGCCAGATGATACGGCTGTTTCACATCATCTATGGAGAAAAGGAAACAACTAGCATCTCAGACACATACACATAGTGTGTAATGTAATGAAGCTGTAATGCCTGTAATGAAGCTTTGATGGTGCCATAGAATGAACTGTATTATTTACACTGTGATGGTTGAAGGAGAGTTCAGTACATAGATCTGACAACCTCAAACACTGTTGTTCCCCCTTCAAATACAAATCCTAAACTGACTAATATTTACACCCCCAATAATTTACAGGGGTTGGACAATGAAACTGAAACAGCTGTCATTTTAGTGTGGGAGGTCTCATGGCTAAATTGGACCAGCCTGGTGGCCAATCTTCATTAATTGCACATTGCACCAGTAAGAGCAGAGTGTGAAGGTTCAGTTAGCAGGTAAGAGCACAGTTCTGCTCAAAATACTGCAATGCACACAACATTATGGGCGACATACCAGAGTTCAAAAGAGGACAGATTGTTGGTGCACGTCTTGCTGGCGCATCTGTGATCAAGACAGGAAGTTATTGTGATGTATCAAGAGCCACGGTATCCGGTAATGTCAGCATACCACCAAGAAGGACGAAGCTGTCTGAAAGGGGTGTTCGGGTGCTAACCCGGATTGTATCCAAAAACATAAAACCACGGCTGCCCAAATGACGCTGTATTGGCCGCAAAAGGAGGCCCTACACCATACTAATAAATGATTGTGGTCTAAAACCAGGTGTTTCCGTTTCATTGTCCAACCCCTGTACATATACCAGCTCATTACATACACACAGTTGCTTGTAATGTAAAAGATCCCAGCCCAACAACAACAAAACCGAAGCAATGACAGACTACATGTGCTGTACTGTAAAGGCTGTGCAGGGAATGTTGACACTCTTTATACCCCTTCCAAGGAATTCTGAATGGGCATGGTTAAGCTTCATCTTTAAACAAGACTGAAGTCTACTTCCTCTTTGGCAGCTTCTTACTCAAATATTCAGTTCCACCATAAATGCTTCAGCTTGTACAGACGCCAGAATGCAGCTGCTGAACCTGAAAAACAGGCTCACGAATAGCTTACCAACCAGCAGCGATACCATAAGTAGCAGCCATGCTGAGTGATTGTATCCATGTTTGCTGGTTGAAGCAGATCATCTTCAACTGAGTTTTATAAAGAGAGCAACTTTTTATTTTCCTTCCTGTGTCTGCGGGACATGTTGCTTCCAAAGCATCCATTCAGATCAGAGCTTATCAAAATATTCATGAGTACAACATAAAGGGCAAAAGAGCCCATGTCAAATCAGAGGCTGTAAATGGGTATGCACTCTTACCAAACATGCAGTCACTAAGGAACAAAAGCATTCTATGGCACCTGTAAGGTCCAACTTCCGTAAGCTTACCACTCTCCTCTGGGGGGCACAGTGAAGCTGCTGCTGGGTTAGGGTTCACTCTCTGTAGAACTCTGGGTGGGATCAGTTCCCTCCTACAGCACTCTTCTCCCACTCTCCTATTGGTCAGGGCAGTCTGGGGGCCAGCTATGGAGCTTTTGATTGACAGGGTGGATTCTGTCTCTGCCTGCTCAAAGAAGACATACTTCACCGCCAGCAGCAGGGCCAGAGAGAGCGTGATGACCTGCTCCAAGTCCACACTACACAGAGAGAGAGAGAGAGAGAGAGAGAGAGAGAGAGAGAGAGAGAGAGAGAGAGAGAGAGAGAGAGAGAGAGAGAGAGAGAGAGAGAGAGAGAGAGAGAGAGAGAGAGAGAGACAGAAAGAAAGAGAGAGAGAGAGACAGAAAGAAAGAAAGAAAGAAAGAAAGAAAGAAAGAAAGAAAGAGAGAGAGAGACAGAAAGAAAGAGAGAGAGAGAGAGAGACAGAAAGAAAGAAAGAAAGAAAGAGAGAGAGAGACAGAAAGAAAGAGAGAGAGAGACAGAAAGAAAGAGAGAGAGAAAGAGAGAGAGAGAGAGACAGAAAGAAAGAAAGAGAGAGAGAGAGAGAGAGAGACAGAAAGTGAGAGAGAGACAGAAAGAAAGAAAGAAAGAAAGAAAGAAAGAGAGAGAGAGAGAGAGAGAGAAAGAGAGAAAGAGAGAGACCCCATCAGCAGGAACTCCAACTCCAACTTAATGCTACATAACTGAAATCATGTAATGCATATTTTCAGACTGAACAGTATATTCGGTTCTGCGGTCCAGACTGGATTTTAAGACATCTACCTTTTTATGTTTTTCTCTGCTTCAAGGATGGGGCTGTGCATGTCCACAGCTGAGCCGCTTGAGTTGTTGGACGGAGACTCGGCTAGCAGCCGCGTGTGGGCATGAACCAGTGCCAGGACCAGAGACTGGGCAAACAACATTATATCAGCAGCCAGCACAGTCAGAACAAAAGGCTATCTAGAACATTCTGGAATTATCTGTCTACATAGCTAGATAGATACTTTATTGATCCCGAAGGAAATGTAGCAGCTAGTAGCAGTTTCACAATACAGCACAGTAAAACAAAACAAAAACATAAAAGGGAGGACAACAACATGGAACAGCATCCAACCAGCTAGATGTTCAAATCCAGCATTGTAAAATGGCCATCTCTTTTACAAACTTGCTTTCATTTCTATGTATTTTAATAAACTCATTATTCATAACCACAGAGCTTTCAGGTAGATATTATATACATACAGGTAGGTATTATTCTCACCATGATCATTTTGACGCGCTGTGTAACAGGGTTGGGCTTGTTGTCTGCCTCTTCCTCCAGAACACGGGCAAAGTGACTGAGCTGCCAGATGGGTCGTCCCTCCCTGCTCTCTCTCGACAGCTACAAGAGAGAACAGGAAAGAGTGCTGTTCAGACTACACCTCAAATAACTGCAGTGTTGTTTTGAACATACAGTTAAAGCAGGACATATAATAACTCAAATTTATTTCATTTCCTGATTTACAGCAAATAACAGCACTGTACGTCCACAACAGCATTTCCTCCCCATCAAACCTGAACCAAGCATGCAACCCTACACGTGGTGCCTACCACACCATAGTTCACTGGAAGCAAAAACCAGACCACTAATTTAAGGAGGACCAGAGATTGGTTCTTTGTACCACACCTGGCCCCAAAAAGTTTCCACCCTTGGCCAAATGTATCCAAGGTGAGGAGTAAGCAGGCCTGTGTCTGGAAACTAGACAAACACTCTTTATGTCTAAGTGAGATCAGTTTTATTATTTGCAAAATAATGTTCTTGGTCAAGATTGGTCCAAAAAAGCCCAAAACCAGCCGAGGCTCATTATCAGAACATATCTAGTCCTCACCTCCAGGACCAGAGAGACACAGGCAGGAAAGAAGGTCATGAAGACAAAGTAGTTGGCCAGAACGGATATGCAGCCAAAGCAGCACATGAGCTCCAGCTGCCGCACACCTGGACAGAGACAGGGAGGTTAGATCGTGATGTAATGAGATACAGTAATCCCTCAGGGGTCTTTCAGAACTGCTACTAGACACCCAACACTGGTGGAGCCTAAAGAGCAAATAAGACATTCATGTGTTACTCATTCTGACGTTATGCCTCAAATCAAACCACACCGACACTGCTGGACGCGACACTGGATGAGGAGCTACCAGCCCGACTAATGCAAAGAGCAATCAGTGAGACAGAGCCTTACCAGACATGGTTCCAACTCCAATGACCAGGCACTCCACCACAGCATCCAAAGTAAAGGTAGGCCCCAGGATGGCCATGCCCTGAGCTATGTTCTCCCTCACCTCCTCCTGTGGGTTAAAGAGCTGGGATCAGAGCTAAGGAAACTGATAAAGGGCATCATTCAAATTCTTTACAGTGTAATGATCAGGGCGGTACTAATGGACTACTGATTACTGAGTCAGTGGTTTCTGAAACGGTCCGTATGTTACTTCTTCATTATTGGTAGTATCAACACTTCTGCTGTATTCTACTGTTGACATGTATGTAGGGCCCAATTCAGAGAGGAAGAAACGTACGAGCTATGACTAAATTAGCAACACAGAGAACGTAAGAGTCCCCTAAACACTCTGCTCATATACACGCAAATACAGACACTGCACAATATACACTCTACACAGTATACACAACATACAAGCAAGCTATGAACTATGACTTCCGGGCTCATCACGCATCATTAGCATCTTAAATAAGAGAACTGCCAATAGCCTAGGTACATGTACAATTTGGGCAGCTACCAAACACTGCAGAAGGTGGACTAAACAGTTTCTTAGCCACCTCATCCGCAAAGGTCTAGATATTTTTTAGGGTCATAGAGTTAGTGGACAACAACAAAGCCCTGCTTAATATAATGTCTATTCAGGGAAGGGGTGTATTTTTGAAGACAATCATTGGCTGAAATAACTTATTTGGCTGCACCACACGGATCGACGAAGCACAGCCAAGTCTTGTGCTGAGCTGTAGCTAATGATCGATGAGACAGTCCACATTAGCCAGCGGATAGATGCATTCAGCTACGGTGCTGAATCATACCTGTGAGTTCGAGCTGAGAGCAAACTTGGCCAGCGTGCAGGCTTTAGATAAGTCAATCAGCAACAGGAAGAACGGCAGCGCTTCACTGAGAGGGAAAACAAACCAAACAGGGCTCCTTTAAAAGTTTCATAGACACACAGTCAGACAGCAAAATCTACAGCAGGCTTTTAAACGCAGGGCTTACTTGAGGCCTGTGAGCTCTTTGCCCAGGAAGTGAATGACCACAGTGCTAAAGACAAAACTGGAGAAGACGGTGAAGAGTCCAGCAATACCTGCACATAAACAAAAGAGTCAGCAGGTAAAAAATAACAAGCAATAATTCATATTTAAAATAAATAAGTGGTACTGTTCTACATATAAATGCCTTCAGCAGTCATAAAAGTGTTTAAAGCTCTTATTCTTGCCACTGTATAACTTCAGAACAAATACAAGAGTGAAAGGGAACATGGGTCTGCTGTTCAGTGCTGGGAGGTTATGAATATGTTTGTTCACTGACTTGGCATGGCTTTGGTAAATTCTTTGATCAGCACCTGAATCCATTTAATCAATTATTAAATTAATAGATAAACCAAGTGCTACATGGTAACCGCAAGTACAGGTCCTCTGCCCAGTATGCTATGTCATTTCATTCAGGGTGGGGAAAATGTCTATGCACCAGGCAAAGGTAAGAAGCCACACTGGGTCCCCAGGAGCAAAAGGCCCCATGGAAATACAAACCTGCTGTATAGGCATGTTCCGTAACCTATTCCAAAACGTATAAACATTAAACACATCTGCTGTTATATGTGACTGAAGTTATTTTTTTCAGCACTTGTGATGCAGCTCCACCCCCAGTCATGCCTACAATGCACTGCTCCATGTGGTTTTGTAAGGACTCAGCTGTGTAAAGTCAGGCTGGTAGGAACAAGGCAGTTAAACTATAATCTACATTTGGAGCGCAGGGCGTTCGGTATGATTCTCTAGGTGTTACTTTACCTGCACACCAGTCATGTGGGAGATCAGAAACTTCACCAGCATTAAATCCGCATGAGCACTTACCGAGCATGTACTTGGAGCCGAGCTGCCTCAGATTTTTGAACTGCACATAGATGTAGACGATGGCCAGGCACCTTGTGATGGTTAAGATGATGATGTCACTGCTCAGGAGTTTCTAGGAGAGTGAACAAAAACATAAATACAAATAAATAAATAATAGGTTTGATTTCCAGAGATTAAAAACAAATAAATTAAAAAAATAATAAGGCTTTAAAAAGTGGGCATTGGCCTTGAGCATTTCGATCAAGCCCTAAAACTAACAAGTTCTGCTCTGGTTCCCGTCTACATCCGGGAATTAGAGAAAGGTTACAGGGTCAATTACAAACATCACAGTTTACACTTATTCGGCCGAACACAGAAAGTGGATTTTTCACCATTTGTGGCTGACAGGTTTCCAAACACCCCCAATTATCATCTTTTTTGTTTACCAATTTAGAATGATTTTCATCCTTTTTGACATAAAAGTGTGGCGTTGTGACTTCAATGTGATGCTACCTCCTTTAACACTGAAGGCCCAATATGTTACAGTTCTCTAGCATTACAAACATCAATAATATTTTTTTTTCTGTTTATTAACTTGCAGGCTCCTCCTATGCCTTACAATTACATCAGCTGTTTTGTTGCTGTGCTTTAAGACAAGTCTATGTAAATGAGCTCTGTTCTGACCAGCTGCTCTACATCGCTGCTTATTTCACACCAGGCAAAACATGCAGCAGAACTAGAGTGAGAATGGGCAGAGCTACACGGCTAGCTGAAAAGGCAGATACACACACAGCATCATTAGAATAGTGGCACCCCAAAGGAAGTGCTGGACTGCAGTGCTGTACGGAAGGAAGATACATGTCCCCCACAGGCTTCCGTACCTCTTGCACTTTAGGACACTGGTAGTTCCAGTCACAGATCTGGTCACCGCCGGCGATAGCGTTCATAGACATGAGGCAGATCGTCACTGCAATCGTCCCCACGATCACCTCCCACGGATGTGAGGCCACAAACAGGCCATGCAGCCTGAACAGACGGGTCAGCATCGTCACAGTGACAGGGCTCAGCGGGTCACCTGGCCAGAAGAGAGGAACAATAAGACAGAACCTTATTATGAGAATCAGGTCCTGAAACTTAATCAGCGGTTCTCAACTTTTACCACCCCAAAGCCAACCTGATGAGAACTACACAGCATAGTTCCCCACCAGAACCCTAAAATCAGCTTTCATAAACAGAATTTCTCCAATTTATACAACGACCAAATATAATTACAGTGTGTCATGGCATTTAGCAGATGCTCTTGTCCAGAGCGACTTGCTTAATCATATCACAGGTAGGCCAATGGAGGTCTCTTATTGGAGTAGCACAGCTTAGTTACCCAGACCGGGAATCAAACCCCAGTCTCCCACATAGGGTGACAGCTCTCTGGCAGTTAGTGGTGTTATCCGTTGCCACCAATGTCCAAATCATGTCCAAAACCAAAACCTGGCTGGTCGGAGGCTAAGATGTCTCAAACTGAAGACGTTTAATTAGCCTGCTGCTACTGAGAGCCCTTTATTTGCACATGTGTACACTGATGTACATTAATATTCTTACATAACACTATTATGGTTATATATGACGTCCCACTACCTACAAACGGCCCGCTACAAACTACTGCCTCTACCACAGTACAGGGCCACAGACCGCTGGAGGGTGCTTTATGGCCCACAGGTTGAGAAACCCTGATCTTGATTACAGCAACTCTGGTTTCTTTGGCTTCAGTAAAGTCTGCATAGTCACAGTAATTTAGTGGGTACCATGTTCACAGTGTCATTCAGAGTAGTACTGCGTCAGAACCGTTGGTGATTGGGACCAGACGTCCTCCTCTGAAAGCTCCCTCACAGTGAGCTGCTGCTGCTACTACATAAACTGGTTATTGATATGAGGACTGATGTCTAATACATCGGACCTGTATATCCTGGATGCACATATGTTTTAGGAGGCTGGATCATTTTCAGGTTTCACCGCATGAACAGCCAGGTGTACACATCCTGTGAGAGGATTCCGAAAGGATCATTCAAACCACAGACTGCAATGCTCATAGATGGGAGTGCAAATCCAGCGTGTTACCGCAATCTGTACAGAATTACATGAAATGTATTTGACTAGCAGGTGAAAGGATAAACAAAGAGAGGAGAGATGGAGGACACTTGAGGCAGACGTGAAACGTCTTGGCACGGTACATCAGAAATAGAAGCTTCCATCAAAAACAGCCTCACAGTCCTCCGCTCCCCTGACACCTGCAGATGGTGTCGACAGCTCCATTGATCGGGAGCACAGAAATACAAGCTTTCTGCACTCCAGTGTTCCAGACATGCTTGCTGACACATTCGTGGACCAGCTTGACACACAGGGAAAGTCAAATCTAATCTCACCTGGTCAAACCAGGGACACATTTTAGGGAACGGTGTAAATGTTAAATGGACAAAGAATATCCCCAACACAATCCAGACAGAAAGCGCATGTTAATAAGACAGAAACTAATTTTGAGAAATTGGTGGATTTTAAAACAGGGTGCCTGAAGCCCCATTACACACTGATCAACCACGAGTAAAACTACCTCCTTGTTTCTAAACTCATTGCCATATTATCAGCTCCACTGATCATATAGGAGCACTGTAGTCCATCTGTTTCTCTTTATATTCTATTACCCTGTTCTTCAATGATCAGGACCCCCACAAGACCACCACAGAGCAGGTACTGTGGCTGGTGAATCATTCTCAGCCTGTTCAGCAGCACTGCTGTGTCTGATTCACCAACACCAGCACAACACACACTAACACTCCACCAACACGTCGTTGTCACTGGAGTGCTGAGAATAATCCCCCACTCACATAATTCCCGCTCTGTGGTGGTCCTGTGGGGGTCCTGACCATTGAAGAACAGGGTAATAAAGTATAAGGAGAAACAGATGGACTGCAGTCTGTAACTGTAGAACTACAGAGGGCTCCTATATGGTCAGTGGAGCTGATAACATTTACAATGTATAGGCTTTATGTCGTGGTTGACTGGAGTGTATACACACCCACACACACACCAATATCACAAACTGCAGCCAATGCTTTTAGTAATGATGTAACATATGTCTCCTATTACTGTTATAAGATCAGTCAGGACGTGCAGCATCATCCTGCGTCCGCTGGCACATTCTGCACCCCTAGGACCCTTTGGCGGGTGTCGTATCCGCCTGATATAAAATCACTCCAACATGCTAGCACGGCTGCCAAGAGTTTTTCCTATCACTGAAATTCTGGGTTGAACTGACGTTTCAATCTTTCGATAGCTAGCTAGCCCGTTAGCTACCACTTAACTTCAAGTAACTTACTTTCGCCAGTAACAGTCTCTGCGTTGACCGGATGTATATATCTGAGCGCCACGTCACTTGAGGGTCCTCCGATTCAGCCAATCAGAGAGCTTAGAAAACGACAGGAAGCTAGAGGGGTGCAGTATTTGTCAGGGACGGATTAAAACGCATCACCGAATGTCTATGTACGCCCAGCCTAAAGCTAACGAGCTCTACGGAGCCAAGGTCAAAATAAGGTCCTGAAGACACTCAGTAACAAAAACAACAGTCATAACAGAAAGGAGAGATTACAGACGCGGGGACCACCAAAATATTTACCTTCATTTGTTAGTCCCTTCCACAGATCGTTGTCCATGGGCTTCACCTCCCTCTACAGTGATGGCGGCGGTGAGTCAACGACGGTGACGAGGTCACGCCCATCATATGACGTCGCTCAAGGCTCTGTTCTGATTGGCATTCTATTCACTCGTACACTAGACAGCGCACTCCAGTATGAACACTAGCTCGTGTAAAGGATCCAGCCCGCTGGTATTCATTACAGTTAAAGCCATTCTGTATTTAAATACAACATGGGATTGTGTGTTGTTTATTTGAAAGCAACATCTGAAGAAAAACTAAAAGCTGATTAACAGAAAACTAACTTGCTAGGAATTCTGGATAACTCTGCCCATTCTTATTGCTTTGCTCTATTCAAAATGACATACTACATACTACTCACATACTAAATCTGGCTAAAAGTAGTATGTAGTATGCAGTACATGACCAAATAGAAAATCTGTAGTGCACTGAAGATACCCGGATGGTTAAATTAGATGTAGGACGTACTGCTCAGCCTTTTAAAGAAGTATGTACTGTTAGTATGCAAGTGCTCTTTATGCACACGTCCTTAGCCAAACTACATCCACCATCTTACCTGTGTCCTTTGACCCGGATCTCCGGTGACGTCACGTAACAGCAGCAAGCAGCATTCTTTAAAAGTCAAAAGTCGGTAATATTTTTACCATCTGTTAATGAAAGTAGCATTCGTTGTGGTTGGTTTTCACGATGAAAATTTCCACATGGAGGCAGTGTTAAGGAGGAGGTTGCATGCTGAGGAATTTATTCACTTGTAAACAGCTGGCTCCTCGCTTCAAACTGCTTCGTAGCTCCCGTGGAATCATGGGATTGGACAGTGTGCTGTGGTCACTTTCTTCAAAATCTCACCCGTTACTGTACATCATCTGGGGGGACTTTTCACGTACTTTTTCATGAACACAGCATATTCGGAGATACTAACTATTCTTGAGTATTGTATAGTATGGAAGTACGCCATTTCGGACAGAGTTTCTAGCAGACAGGGGGAGCTGTCTCCATGGTGTACTGCATCCCATCATGCATCGCAGCCTCACCAGCTCTAAGCCTGTTTCAGCCAGAGAAAATGGCGGTTGGTAACACTGGGGAGTAAAACGCAGCCAACGCAGAGTATAAATGTGGGTGTAGTGATTGTAGTGGGGTATGTTTTCATCAGAATGAGCCTCAGAAAGTTAAAATATACAGGTCTGAAGATTAATAAAAGATGAACTGGCTTTAGAGGGTCAGGTTTAGGGTTAAGTAGCCAAGGGTAGCTAACCGCTAGGCTAAACGTATTATAGGTGAACTGAGCAGCACTAGCAGCAGCTAGCTCTAAACAGTGGATACAGTAATAACAGCTCTGAGGTAAATGTGAGGTAACTGGTCATGTGACTGTATTAGTACTGTATCAGAACTTGTTACTGTACTGTATACCACACACAGGGTGTGTATGCAGTATGCAGTACATACTACTGTAGTATGCAGTGTGCAGTATAGTAGTGTGTAACTAATTGCAAAAAAACATGGGTGCAAATGATTGTATCATTCAAATACAAATAACATCAAATACCATAAAGGCATTTAGTGTGAAGAAGTAACTTCAGTAAACGTATTCTAGAGATTGGCATCAAAACTCTATAAGCTGGATACAGGAAATAATATTCCGGTTTAATAACGTCTAGCACATCTTTGTGGCTCACCTTACGGAATACACTGTATGGTCAACCCTAATAGCAGCTCCATTAAAAACAGACTGGTTTCTGTATTGGCTCCTTCTCACTGCACTCCACTGTGTTCTGTGTGAACATGAATGAAAACACTGCAGTGCTAAAAGGACACAAACACATCGGAACATTCACTGTATCCTGTGGATCTTTATTTATTTATCCACCCAAATCCTACCAGTGAGAAAGACGTGATTAGTTTTACAAACCTCTCAAAACATTGAAGTCAGCTGCATGGCATGCACGCAAACCCACATTTTGTTGGAGCGCTCAGGAGAAAGTGGCAAGGGTGGGTCAGTGCTTGGGACAGGGTGTTAACAGCAACAGTTCAGTTCAGCCAAATAGCTCATTTAGACAGGTCACTTTGAAATGTCCTTAATCAGCCAAAAAGTGTTTGGTGTCTGAAGCCGGCTTTCTTTGCACTGGACTTATGCTAATGTGCTAACAAGCTCATAACCTTTGACTTTTGACACTTGTCTTCAAAAGAATAGCTGCACCCAAAAGGAATCAACTGACAGGAATGAAACTTGGTGGGCAGGTTTGACATTGTGAGACATACGAATGATTCAAGTTTCACCAATAGCCACAATGGCAGTGTGCACAGATGTGCTACATGAGTCCTGTTAGTGCCAGCACCATTGGCAGATGGCTGCACAATAAAAAGACCATATGCACACAGACTGTTACAACGACTGCCCTTAACACCATGTCAACGTCACCAAAGACTGCAACGGTGTCATGCCAGACTGTCATGAAATGACTCAGAATGGCAGCAGCTCATCTTCAATGACGAGTCTCGCTTTTGTCTTGGTGGAGATGACCAACGAATCTGTGTGGAAGCAACATGGTCAGCGCCAAGATGATCGGTTTGTTACATGTCACACGTCCAAAAGGGCTGGTGTCACTCCACCTCCACCCCTACTGCAAATCTGCAGGAACTGTGTAAGAATATTCAAGTTGCATGGGATGGATTATTACAGGACAACATTAGGAAACTCTACAACCCCATCCCGAGAAGCCTGGCTGAGAGACACTACTTCTGTATGTGTAGCCGAATAAATATTCCCCATATCAGTCTAAATTTATCATCATTTATTATTCCTGGTAACCTTTATCTTCCTTGCCAACAGCATTGCGATCTGGGTGCAACTATTTTTTTGATGATGAGTGTAGATAACAGTAGGCCAACATAGGCATGCACTTAGGGATGTACATAAGCTTCCATTACTTGTGTAGCCTTGTAGCTCCTGTGCAAAAATGAAACACCAAACCTGTATTGGCTGAACATGTATGAACTGAGTGGGGAACTATTTCTTTACAACACATTCAGAGCCTTCCTTTAGTAGATTCATCCACCACAACCTTCCACCTAAGCTAGCACAGCTTTAAAACGTTACGAGCTATGCTAGACAAAACTATTGCTGCGTTCATGATAACTGGGACTTTCCAATTTGATAATCCCAACTTCCTAAAAGTGCGCTCATGAAACTTCAGTTGTCAGAAGCAGGAAGAAAGGAAGAAAAATAGAAATAAATATATAGCCGCAAGCGGCAATCTCGGGGGGCCAAGCAGCCTCAGCCTAGACAGACCACATGGCTCAGTCAGACCTTATCGGTTACTGGTCTTTTGGCTCCATCTAGTGGTCAAAAAGGAACTGTATAAAAAAGCAGATGAAACATACACACAATGAATGCACCTGTAAAGAGGCCCACTAAGGCCTAATCAAGTCTAAATTTAGACACATGCTCTTATTTCCAGTATAAGCTATTTTTTAGAAATGTAGAAATGTATTTAGAAAAGATTCAAAGGCAAGTTATGGACTCACTACAGCCTAGCCACACTTATTAAATCACATGCTGGAACCATTTTATGCAACAGTCAGCCTTTACCATTAAATATTGGAATTTAAACTTCTCAGTTTATTTCTTAGATGAATCAAGATAATGAAAACTGAATTACTGGTTATGTTTAATATGAAAGGCTCAGGCAGTTTTAATTCGTGTTATTTGGCAGCATGTCACTCAAGTGGATTTGGCTCCATCTAGTGGTCAAAAAAAAGGAAGTGTTTGTAAAGGAGATAAAGCACTGCATTCACTGAAATATCTGCTCTATAGAGACCCACTAAGTCCCGTCCAAGCCAAAATGTGCAGGAATGCTCTGATTATTGGTCTATTCATATTTTTTTTACATTTATTTCAAGTTTAATCACAACTGATCTATCTTTGATATAATTATAGCCCCTTGTGTCAGGAAACCCATGACGCACTTACTGATTTAAGTACTGCAGGCATGATGTACAAAAATTTTAATGTTTTATATATAATGAATTACTTTCAGACTCCACCGATTCATTCTAGACCAGTTTTGAGGCTATCATGAAAACTCAGAGACTAGTTTGTTAATTGGCTTTTTTGTAAAATTGCAGAAAAACTATTTAGATTTCTAACAGGCTTGTATTGGGGAGAAAATTATTAAGCTTTGTGCACTGCATCACATGAATCCAATTTCATTGTCACACACCAAAAGTATTTGGACATAAACGTTTTTCTAGAACAGCGCCAACTGACATCACATTTTACAGGCTATTACAAAATGCCTACACGTACATACATTTAAGTTTCTTGATGATTGGCCAGTGTTAAGCCAGCCAAAACCAAGTTTAATGTTAATTGGCAAATTACAACCCTATTTTTAAAATTATGATTATGTCCTTAATATATTGGGTATCATGAAAATCCTCGAACTAGTTCAACTTATTAGTTTCCCACATTTTGCCAATTATGATACAGTACTAGTGGGTGGGGCTAATAATATGCAGCGAGGCTTTGTTGCTTTTTTTTTTGGCTCTAGGTCACATGGTTCAGGAAATATTTAACAAAACACAAATGCTTGCACTATAGCGCCACCATCAGGCCAATCTATGCCTTTTTGGTGTGCGGCGAGATCTTTGTACAAAATATCTTCCATACAAATTTGGTGTCTGTGTGGCTTAAGATGACTGCTCTAGAACAACATCTAGGTCAAAAATCAAAAATCGAGCGGAAGAATAATAAGAAAAATCTCAGCAAAAACAATGGGGTTCCAGCACCTTCGGGGCTTGACCCCCTAAAAAAAAGGGATGCTCACAGACAAGTAGCACTTGTTTGGCTGCTGCATGCGTATAAGAACTCCAACAAAGCACTTAGGTTTTCGAAGATCGATTTTTATTGGGCTTCATTTGTTTTAAGAGTTGGTATATGCTATGGCATTTCTACGGATGTCCACCAAATGGAAGTTTCTTAACTGTTATCTTGAGATCACAAGACAATTTATACTTAGTACTACTTTATGGCCTCTCTGGACTTCCGTACTTTAAATTTCTGCACAATTCTCTGCTCAAGGGAATTTCACCCATTAAAAAAATAGATAAACCATCTACACCCTTTGAAAGATGGTTACTGAAGGGGTTTGTTTGCTAAAAAATGGTTCTATATAGCATGTGCTGTTAAGGGAAACCTTTTTGAAATTAGTTTAATTTAGAACCATAAACAATTTTGAACGATTAAAGGGTTGCTTGTATCATGACAGAATTCTTCAGACTTATGGAGTTTGTGTAGAGGGGAGCCTTTTTAAAAAGGGTTCTATATAGCACCAGAAAGGGTTATGCTATAGTTATAATGCTAAGCTTGAACCCTTGAAGAACCATCTTTTAAGTGCACATACCTACAATGCAAACACTGCCATTTTTTTTACTATCCAGCTACTGGGTGTCTTTTAATCATTTAATTTAGCAGAAATGTGGAAGAAAAATTAGCAGAATTCCTCTTTAATATGGAAAAAAAATAACACAATTGTGCGACATTTGATTGAAACTCTTCCAGAGAATGGCTTAACCCTTGACATCATACACAAACGGTACACAAACAGAAAAAAGTCTAAAGTCTTAAAAAGCTTAAAACACGCCTTTACTTTTTGTTCTGCAGGTTCTGCCATGTTACAGCGTTGCAGATTAGCAACTCTGATGTGTTGAAGGGACGTTAAAATGGACTTTATCCACAGTCGCTCATGAACGCAGCATATGCAGGCCAGGTACACCAAGGTTAGCTTAAACTGTGGCTTGAAAAGTAAAGAGGAATCACTTTGGAACTTTATCTCAAAGGAGGAAATCAAGACAATCCAACAGTACAGTAGCTAAGGCAGAATAAATACTAGCCTAACATACAGGACAGAAGTGCTCTTCTGGCAATTAGGACTCGGAAATGAGAAGAAAGTAAGGAATCAAAAGGTTGCTTCAAAAATCAACAATCAATAGGGACACATCAAAATAAGAGTAATATAGTACCATTGCACTGACTTATTGGTTATCATCAATCCATAATTATTATTACACATCATTGCAAACGATCAGGGCAGCAAACCAGAAGTCGTGACAAACATCGACTGACTGCTCGGTCATATACCATCGTTAGCGCGCCATCATTAGCTTCAATGTCTGTGGCGATTCCTCCTATAATGTGGATCCACTGCATGTTCAGCTGGAGAGAGCCAAAATAAACAGTTCACTAAATAATCCACTGAAAAGGCAAAACATTCCACCGTGGAAATAAACGGGGGACTAAACTAGCAGCATACCCTCAAACCTTCAGGTGCGATTTAAGGTCTGATAAAGAAGAAACAACTCTTTGTCTTATTTAACAGCAAAGTGAGAATGAAGAGATATGACAGGACTTAAGTCTTTTTTTTATCATGCCTCCTCTCAAAGCATTGCAAACTATTACTCTGTGGTAACAAACAGAAACAATATTCAGATTTTCACCGTCAACCCCTTAATATAGAACGCATGATGGATGCAAATAATCACCAGATTTCAAAACATCCTCACACACTTAAAAAGAAAAAAGGCAATAATACAAAAAACAGAAAAACAACCTAAAATTAAAAGGTCATCATTACCAGTGATGATCTTATAAATCACCCTCTGAAGTCTTGTCGTCATTTTGTAGTCAGTGTCATTCCCATATTAGGATCTAAGCAGTTTGTCTCAACAGGGAAGATGAATGATGTTGTGGCTATTGCAACCTGCTTTTCCCTTGACTGCCCATAGATTCTCTGAATTCTGAGGCCATTAAGAGCCTTTAACACTACTACAAACAGCTGCACCCAGAGGGAATCAGCTGACTGGAATGAAACTTGGTGGGTAGGTTTGAAATAGTGAGATGTGCAAATGATTCAAGTTTCATGGTTGACCACATGCAAATGCAAAAAAGGACTGGCCTTATCGCTGTACCTGACCGACCCAACAGCCACAAACGCAGACATTCAGTGAGCAGTGATGCCCTCCATTATTCACCCTGTTAGTGCAGATGGCTACAAAACGCAGGACTACATGCACACAGGCTGCTACGACGACTGCCCTTAGCACCACGTCAGCAGCGTTAAAGACTGCGATGGTGTCACGCCAGACTGTCATGGAGTGACTCAGAATGGCAGCGGGTCATCTTCAGTGACGAGTCCCGCTTTTATCTTGGTAGAAATGACCAACAAATCTGTTTTTGGAGGCACCGTGGCCACAACCAAGACAAATGGTTTGTTGTCTTGCATCACTTAACCTCCACCCCTACCACAATCGCCAGGAACTGTGAGAGAATATTTAAGATGCATGGGATGGATTATCACAGAACACTATTAGGAACCTCTAGAACTTCATACCGAGAGCTCAATAAATATTGCCCATATCAGCCTAAAATTATCATAATTTATTGTTTCTGGTAACCTTTATCTTCCTTCCCAACAGCACTGTAATCCCACACTTTGCCTCTGGGTGCAACTATGTTTTTAATGATGAGTGTAATTTGTTACCCTAGCAGAATTAAGTTTTTTTTATTTATTCATTATTCATCTGATTTACTCATCTCAAGAAAACATAGCCTTTGCTAAACACAACACATCTGTAGGTATCATTAACGATCTAAAGACATAAAGGGACAACGGTAGAGGGACCAAAGGTAATAGAAGCTTTCTGTAAGGAACCCATTAAAGAACAAAATATATAAGAAGAATACAATATCCATCAATACTACGAAATAATTTATGCTCCATCTCATTTCCACATATACCTATGACATGTCAACACCTAAGACTTGAAAGCTAGCTATTGTTTCTTGGCCCTTGGCCTACCCCCACAAATTACATACTTTGGCCCCTGGTGACAGAACGTTTGGGCACCAAAAAGTTCAGGCATTCCTGATAAAGGCATGACTTTAACTACAGAATGACGAAGTGACTTCAGTGTTCATTCCCCCATAGCTTCCCTTGACTGAACCACAATGGCGGACTGGGAGTTCAACGAAGGAGTGTTTTATAATTGTGTCATAAAAACATACAT
Source organism: Prochilodus magdalenae (assembly GCA_024036415.1). Lineage (NCBI taxonomy): Eukaryota > Metazoa > Chordata > Actinopteri > Characiformes > Prochilodontidae > Prochilodus > Prochilodus magdalenae. The sequence goes on along the minus strand of JAMWET010005362.1, from coordinate 745,469 downwards.
ACAGAACAAACAAGAAAAAAAATGAGAGCATTCTTCCGAGTTATGTACATGAGCAGAAGTCTTGGGTGCGAATGTGTACCTCCACAGTGGCTTTAGAGTTTGTTCTCCATCAGTTAGTCTGGAGCAAAGTCTTTCTGCGGTAAACAGCAATAACCATCCTCATTCATCAGTACCACCTGTATCCAAAATCATGTGTGGGAACGGGCCATCCATAAAGGTCAAAAGGTTGAACCCGATAGCCTGTACCTTTTTTTTTTTTCGAACCACAGACACCATTGATCTGGTCGGTTCTGGGCTCTGTCGTGTCCGAGAATGAGCCCAAAACAACTGTGCAATTTAGTGAAGCTTATAGAACTCTTTCAATCACATACACAGACGTTCTCTGCAGATGAGAGACAGCAGGCCATTTGCACTGTGTTTTTTGTACCCTCTTTTTGTGCTCCAGGTGAAAGAGGCAAAAACAGACTGTTTTTGTTCTTTATGTAGACGCACAATCGCTTTCCTACTCCCACACACACACACTTAAACCATACACATTTACACACATAAAAACTAAGGCGTAACAAAAAACACTCAAACCTATAATGGATGATACAAATACTGCTTATTATCATGTGCAACACAAGTACAACCGCAAACAAAACCGCACGCACGCACACACAAACTCCTGTGTAGCTGAACTCTTCCTATAGTGTGCTACAGGAGGAGAGAGTTTTGTCAGAATTAGAGAGAGAGAGTGAGAGAGAGAGAGGGACAGAGAGAGAGAGATTGCCCAGCCACCCAGCTGCCAGCACAAACATTAAACTGCAGAAAGGAGACGCGCGCACACATCCTGGGAGGGGTCAGCCGTCCAAACGCTTTAAGGTGGACCTAGTGGCGATGGGAGCGAGGTCTCCTGGTCCTTATCATTTACCTACTCGTATCCATGGGATCTTCTTTAAAAGTCTCACATTGCTCCATCACTTTGCTGCAACGGTAAGAAGAAATCATGGGTGCAAATTTCTGACCTTGGTGACCTCACAAGGTCAAATAGAAATAGATCTAAAATGATCTAAGCCTCTCTACATGTCTACGATTCCCAACCAGACATCAGCAGATCTCATGAATACTAACTTAGAAACATTACGTGTAAATATAAAAGTATATGTAAGGTGTGTGTTTGGATGCGTACCGTGCCATGTCCTTGGTCTCCTGATGAGAAGACTCCAGCTTGAGAACTTTGTCCAAGAGTGCGACGCCTCCCTCCTTTACTAACAATGGACAGTACTTGTTTGCTATAGAGACAAAAGACAAGACTGGTAAAACCCACAATTCAGGAAAGACAAATCCACTGTAAAATGACCTTAGAGACCAGGAGTATTGGGAAAAGCAAACATTACAGCCAAAAGGTTCGGTCCTAAAAGGTGTTACAATGATTCATATAGAAACATGGGTTTGTTTTAAACAACAAAAGTTCAATGAAGTGGCATATAGCTTTAGCACTAGCCTGTTAGCGTTAGCCTGTGTTTACACTAAGAGTGGTAAAAGTATCACTGCTAATTTTCAATTTTATTCATGCATGTGGATATGATTTCCATCAAAAGATCTTTTTCTGGATCAGTTACTTTGGGCTTTGACTACACAGTGTCATAACTAATTTTAGAAAAGAACTAATTCTTAGTCTGTAGCGTTGTACCACATATTTCCACAGGGAATGGCTGACATGGATTTATTAAAGCGTACAAATTGTATGTAGCCATATTCCACATTTACCATATGGTATTTTGCCCAGACCATGTAGCCCTACCTGCTACTGTGAACATCTAATAAGTGTGCAAACTCACGGTACACAGACACCAGGTTGTAGAGGGCCCAAGTGGCCCAGTGCTGGCTGACTGGAGATATGCTTTGAGGAAGGAGACGTAGTATGGGCTCAAATGACCTGAGAGAGAAAGAGATAAGAGTTTTTTCCTACCTTATAAAATGTGTTTGTTACTACAATTATTGTGAACCATTTTTTCCATAAGGTGCTACATACAGTACAGTAAACTAAAAGCACCTTGATGACGTCCTTAATAGTCTACTCTCCCATATTTACGCCTGCATTCAAGAGAATAAGAGCAAATCTTGAAACCCATATACACTCATCATCAGAAAAATAGTTGCACCCAGCAAGAAGTGTCATATTGCGATGTTATTCTGAAGGAAGATAAAAGTTACCAGGAACAATAAATGATGACACATTTAGACTGGTTCCTAACAGTGTCCTGTGATAATCCATCCCATGCAGCTTGAATATTCTCACACAGTTCCTGCAGATTTTGCAGTAGGGTTGGAGGAGGAGTGACACCACAATGCAATAGTGCATTCACACACAGATACGTTGATCGTCTCCTCCAAGACAAAAGTGGGACTTGTCGCAAAAGATGACCCGCTGGCATTCTGTACTCCATGACAGTCTGGCACGACACCATTGCATATTAGGGGATAATGACGTGGTGTTAAGGGCAGTCATCACAGCTGTCTGCGTGTATGTAGTCCTGTGCCGTGAAGCCATCTGCCAATGGTGCTGGCACTAACAGGATGACTCATGGAGGGCATCACTGCTCGCTGAATGGCCCGTCCTTACTTATGTCACATTCGCAGCCGAGCATAAAATTTTAATGATTTGCATGTCTCACAATGTCAAACAGAGTTTCATTCCTGTTGGTTGTTTCCTTCTGGGTGCAGCTACTTGTGAAACTATACTTTTGATGACGAGTGTAATTTCCAATAAACAGAAGAACTACATCTGATCTAGAACATACTCATAGGCTTTCATCTATATTACGCTAATCTCATGAACCCAAATCCAATTACTTTAATTATAATTATCAGCAGGCCATTTTAAAACCCTTATCAACACAGATTGTCCCTTTAAGGAATGTGAAGAATACCTGTAGTTGATGTTACGGCGGGAGCTGACGTCCCAGCTCTGGATGGCGTCCCACATTTTGTCCATGACCCATTCTCTTTCAGGGTCCTCTATGGTCCACATCTCGGGGCCATCAAACATGATATGGGACAGAACCCCACAAGCATTATATGACACCTCGATACCGTCTGCCTTGCTGTCCAACAGCTCACTAACCACAGCACAGAGGGGGACAAAACAGAATCATTAGGGCAAACAACTTCAGATGAAAAGAAACTACAATCATTTTAATTCAACTCAACTTGTCATCATATTAGAGCATTGTGATAACAAGCTTTCTCATTGTTCACAATAGTACAACACTAAGGCTGGATCATTTCAGGTAGCAACGCTAACACTGCTACTACTAGGTAAAAGCCATGTACATATTCTACTTTTACAATTACATTTTGCTCCCAATATCAAACAAATCGTATCTCTGCAAAAGCTAAAACTCCTTAACAAAATCTCATTTAGATTCACAGGCAGGAGTGATATGGTTAAATGAAACAGAGAACTTTTAGGAGTGCACCTGAGGTTTGAAGAAGTTTAAAAGGTACAAAGTCGTACCTGAAAACGGAGATGAATTGGCCGGTGAGCAGCTGAGGTCTGAGCGCTCTCACCTCCGCCACATTACCCAGCAGACCCAGCATGTTGCGATGCAGCTCCTGTTTATCTGGAAACTCCTGTGGGGCAAACACAATGAATTAGACATCAAGACAAACAAGTTTATATTCACATATAGTAAAAAAGGACTATTTATATCTGAATATCTTCATAACTTTATATTTAAACATATTCATACTAAATTTTCCTACCAAGTCTTCTCACTTCATTTCTGAAGATCTATTTTTCTGTCCTTGACATTTCTCATTTGACAACCTTTTCTTTTGGACACCAATAGCTTATGTAAACTCCAACTAACTACCTGCACTAGATAGCACAGTGTAACTTCCACTATAAGAAAAGTGTGCACAGTAAAATTCGTCCAGCACCTGAGCTGGTACTACACAAACTTTCCATGAAATTTCAGCAGTATTTGCCAAGAACTGCGATCAGTGCTGTCTATCTTACCATTCAGACAGTATCATTCGAGTTGAGGAGTAAAAGAAACATGGGTTTCAGAACGTAGGTGGTGATTTACACAGGTAAACACAAAGTAAAGCTCTACTGAGGACATTATTAAGATTAATAATAAGAGTTATTATAGCATTTCCACACACAAATCCCCCTACGCTTCTGTGAATCCCACCATTAAGTCCTTTTAATCAGCAGTGAGCATGTACAGGATAGTAAAATACTGCTATCAGTGGCACATGATTCCTCCTTTACTCCTCGATCCTGACGATAATGTCTAAATGATGTGATGTACATCACTGATCATGATTTTTGTCAGAGAGAAAGCTTATGCTGGTCAGAGAGAAAGCTTATGCTGGTCAGAGAGAAAGCTTATGCTGGTATACGCACCCTGCACATAGAGGAAGTTACACAGTGTCATCTTGTGCAAGCAGTCAGTTGTATAGGACACTGTCAAGCAGTCAAGCCTAGATAACCATGTCCAATGTCGAGTGTTACTCAGAGGTTTATAAAATGAAACTGCTTTCTCTGGAGTGATGGAGCTCCATTCAGTACCACTGGGATGAGTTGGAGTGATCCTGAACTGATCAGGTAACTTACTAAGTCATCCTGTGGCAATGTTTCAACAGCTAGTGCAATTTTCAGACATTGAGTGTATGGCTAAAATCTGACTTAAAAAGATTTCTAAATTAGCGTTTTAACCCGACAGCCCTGTTTGAAGATTAGTCTGCATGCTCCATGTGTGTCACCTGCAGGCACTCTAGGAACAGGTCCATGCCATTGCAGTTGAGAAACATCTGGCAGTTATCTGGTGTCTCGTCTGTGATGTTCCATAGAGCGCTCCATGAAAACTCCATCACCTGATCACACTGAGAGAGCAAACAGATAAAGCATCATCGGCCAGGCCAGACCACAACAACAGATACAGAGGAAAACAGTATCAGTTCTATATAGACAATTGGTGTGCTTTGAATTTGGAATCATGAGCTTAAGTGACATGGCTAATTTATGCAAATTAATTAAATAATAATTAATGCAAACTATTAAACTATGCAAACTATGAACAGCAGTAGCAATCTTGAATCCTAAAGCCTTAATTATTTAGTCTATACTTTTTTCCTTGTTTAATGATAAGAGTAAATAAGTTTATTTATCTGCTAAAATCAGACAAAAACATAAACAGCTTAGGTCTGAATATCAAACAGTGCACACACTGACAGTGCACACATCACATAAAGGTGGAGCTTTTACCTCTCCTCCTTTAATACTGTATATCTCTCAGTTAAAGCACATCATTTATGTATAACGAGTTTGCACAGTGATAATCAGTGAAGTATAAACTTTCCATTACTAGTTAGCTTGGCTGATACACTACAGGGTAGCAGGGTTTAAGGGAATTTAGTTTGATCTAATAGATCAAAAATTACTGCTCAAGTGTTTTAAACAGCTCAAAACATGTGAAACTGGAGTTACAACATTACCCGTGCATGATAATGATATAACTTGCTACAAATAAACAAATCACCTCACTAGAGTAAATGTCACTTACTTTAGCCAAGACTGGATTGCTATGGCATTGCTAAAGTTATACTAAGAGTAGCCTGTTAATGATAATACTTACCATTTTGTCCTGTAGCTTCTTCTGTATTAAATTCAGCATTGTCTGTAGAATAATATGAGAGAAAAGAAGAAAAAACATCTAGTTTTTCTTAAGGCTCAACAGTGTCAGCAAACGGGAGAGTAATTTCACTATTGTCGTTTGTCAACTGGGAAAAACTCAATTTCTCATACTCATTTTGTATAGCACTTAATTCCCCAATTCTTAACCTTAACTCCCAGACTGCTCTCCTGGTGGTGGTTAGGGGGCAAAATGAAAATTGATGATGTGAGTGGCATATCACAATATTAACTGGCAGGCATAGTTCTGCTAATGAAAACAGTGTTTATATTATCTTGAATGTACATCAATCACAAAAAAAATAACTGCATCCAGAAAGACTTAACTGACATTAATAACATTTGGTACGTTCGTTTGACATCATAAGACATGCAATTGATTCAAGTTTCATGCTCGGCCAAACATGTGATGTAAGTAAGGATGGAGCTTATCGCTGTACTTGACTGACCCAACAGCCACAATTGTGGACATTTAGTGAGCAGTGATGCCCTCCATGAGTCATCCTGTTAGTGCCAGCACCATTAGCAGACAGCTTTACTGCACAGGACTACATGCACACAGTTTCGATGACTGTCCTTAACATATCTTTAATAATGTATCACGCTTTTGTCTTGGTGGAAACAATCTCTAAATCAGTGTGTGGAGGCACCATGGTCTGTGCCAACATGGTATGGATAATCACAGGAAACTATTAGAAACCTCTACAACTCCATGCTGAGATGTCTGGCATGTTGCCTTTTGCAAACATGGTGGCCTGACCGCCATATTTAGAAATGCTACGTATGTGTAGCTCAATAAATATTCTCAGTCTAAATTTATCATCATTTATTGTTCCTGGTAACCTTCATCTTCCTTCCCTTCCTTCCCAAAAGCACTGTCCCACACTTTCCTCTGGGTGCAGCTATTCTTTTGACAATTAACGTAATAAAGAGTCATGGAAGTAAAGGTCACAGTCTGACACAAGAGCTTTACTAGTTTTGACAGACATCAGCCCAGAACGTTGTGATCAGTTTCAAGGCCGCATACCAATTCACCTTGGACTCATAATGAATGCTTCATGTTGTACTTTGTTTTTCCTCAAGGGAAAAACAAAGTGAACAAAGACAAGGCAAAATCAGTCTCTCTATTTGTAACAGTCTGGAGGGATGGAGGGGTAACAATGGAGAGGTTTCTAAGTATTGCCTGTTATGTACTCACCTTAACAAAACCCATCTTTCCAACAGCTTCTTTGTGGTCGTTGTCGACCTGGCAGACAAGGGCATTGCAGAGGTGCACAGCAATACGCTGGATGGACTCGTCTTGCCGGGCTGGCTCCAGAATCTTCAGCAGCAGTAGATTAACCCGATGGTACTGAAACTCCAACTCTTCAGGAATACTGAAGTTGCACAGAGTCAGACAGCAATTCCTTTGGACCTAGAGAGACAGACGTATTAGGATATTGGCAGCACTTCTAGTGTAAGAGGACTGTTACAGCCTCAGAACAAACATTTCCCTCTCTTTTCCAACCCGTTCATTTGCATATGCTAAGTGACCTTTTTAAATTTAACACTGTTGTTATGTCACAACTATTACAGCACTGAGCTGAACTAATTACCTTTGTTGAATGATTACTGCTAAAAATTAAAACCACAGAATTGTGGACCGTTTGATGAATGAACGTGTAAGTCTGATATCTCTGCTGTGTGCCATGTTACTCACCGTGACCTCCTGGTACTGTTCCATGCCATTGAGAACAACTTCTATGACCTGTCGGCGCAGCCGTACACTCTGATCGTTACGGTACTCCGTGTTTGTCAGGTAGAAAAGAGCAGCGCTGCCTGTCACTTGGATACTCTTATCATACTTGTGACATTTCAGCGCTGCAATTACCAACTAAAGAAGTGGTGGGTGAGGAGAGAAAGAAAGGGAAAGGGAGAGAGGGAGAAGGAGAGACAGAGAGAAAGGGATAGAGACAGAGACAGAGAGAGAGAGAGAGAGAGAGAGAGAGACAGAGAGAGAGAGAGAGAGAGAGAGAGTGAGTGAGAGAGAGAGAGAGAGAGAGAGAGAGATACTACTTTTATATATGACAAAAATATTAAGTTTGCATTTAACTTTCCCTTGTGAAATGATATTGAATCACACACAGTCTGTAAAGTCTGACCCATGTCTGTATACCTGTAATGCTCGTAGTAGCTGGTTGCAGTGTTGTATCCTGGCAAAGTCGAACAGCTGGTTGATGGCTTTGTGTGCCAATTCAGGACGGTACTCCGTGTAAGCTTCTATGGCATTCAGTACCTGCTCTTCATTGCTATTGCCTGCCACCTACACACAAATCAACACACAACACCGTATAACAAATCAACACACACAAACACTATGCTACATCTGCATATGCATACACAGTGCCCAACAAATCCAAACACATCCACACTGTGCAAAAAGCAACCCATCAGCATAAACGCCATCCAGCAAACACGCATGCATAAATACTGTCACCTTTATGCATTAACACCATCCATAAAATGCCTAAATGCATAAACGCATTCTAGCAGGCACCTAAACACATGAATACACTCCCCTAACACCCATTCACATAAACACAGCCCTACAAACACCATTGTGAACATTCCTATGCATGAACGGCATCCAACAAACCCATGTGTACAAACACCGCCCAACAAACTAGCTTTGCTTTACATAATAAATTGAATATATCATCTTTCTCTGTTCCTGACAGATAAGGATGTGTTTTCATCATGTCTCATGTGGCTTACTGTAACTCTGCAGCTATAATTCTCACCCACACTCAGCTTATATCATCTCCATCCTCTCTCAGCTACACTGGCTACCTATCCTGTTCCTGCTTCAAACCTTTAACAAACACCTAGACATACAAAGCACTGTTCAATAAAAACCAGGGAAAAATCCCTGTTCAATAAAAACACATCAGAACACAGTCCAACAAACACATAAACCATGTCTAACAAACACCAATACACCTAAACATATCCAACAAACCTCCATATGCATAAACACAATTCAACAAACACTCACACACAAACCTCAACCAAACACCCATACATAAACCCCAACCAACAAATACCACACATCTAAAAAACATTTGCATAAACAACATCCAACAACACAAACCCTGTCCAACAAACACCCATACACATAACTACCATCCAACAAACACCTATATGCATTAACACATTCCAACATACACCCATATGCATGAACACTGTCCAAAGACTCATACACATAAACACCATTCAACAACACAAAGCCCGCCCAACAAACTCCCATACACGTAAACAATATCCAACAAACACCTATATGCATCAACACAGTCCAACATACACCAATATTCATGAACACTGTCCAAACACCCATAAGCATAAACACCACCCAACACCAAAAAACACATAAACCCTGTCCAATACTCACCTGCATAAACACATTCAACAAACACGATCCAAACACCCATACAGATAAACATCACCCAACAACACCAATACACACTCATACACATTAACACCAACCACATAACACCCATACACATAAACAGTGCTCAACAAAAGTCCATATGCATAAACAACATCAAACACTCAAACATCATCCAACAAACACCCAACTAACAAATACCCATACACACACACAGTTACCAACAAACAGTGGTACATATAAACACCATCTAACAAACACCCACATACATACACACTTTCCAACAAGCAGCCGTACATATAAACACTATCTAACAAACACCCATACACATTTTCCAAGACCGGTACATATAAACACTATCTAACAAACACCCATACACATACATATTTTCCAACAAACACCAGTGAATATAAACGGCATCTAACAAACACCCATATACATTTTCCAACAAACTGTGGTACATAAACACTATCTAACAACATCTGTACTCATATACATCCCATACACATACACACCATTCAACAAACATGCACGAGCCTGCAGGATTGAAGAGGTGCATAGACAAAGCTGTTTTCAGACAGATGTGTTCTGATAACTTGAGAAGGAGCTCAGTTTATTTTAAAGAGCAAACATCAGTGGTGCTGTACCTTGTAGGCAGGGATGTGTGTGGCACTACAGAGTGTGGTGTGGTACAAGCCCAAAAACTGTAGAGGCCGCTTCAGCTCCTGGAAGGGATAGATACTGCTCTTACACGGCTCAATGCTGTGTGAGAAAGAGAGAGAGCGAGAGAGAGTGAGAGACTGTTAGAATTCTGTACCCCACCTTCTTGTTTTTACTAATATTATTATTACTACTTATTTCCTTATACCTGGGGCGTCCCATTGCCTCCTCAAATTGAGGCACGGTGCAGTTGTCCAGCATGATGTGACCTGAGATGTCCAGGGAGACCAGGTTTCCCAGGCCCTGAACAATACTTGTCAGGATTTTTCTTGTCATTTTAAACTTGGAATTGCGCTGGTTCTCCCGAGAGATATCCAAGTGCCTGCGCATTGGAACAAGACACACAAATATTTTATACAAATATTATATTATATACAAATACATATACAAACACAAACACAAATACATATTACACACAAGTCATGTACACTAATGGCTTCCAAGTACTACTCTGGCTCTCTAATTCCCCAGACTTGAACCCAATTGAGCATCTGTAGGACCACCTCGATCGTTGTGTTAACTCCCCTATACCCGCTACCAGGACCTTACTGAGTCACTTGCAGCCCATCTAGCTGCTGTACGTGCCCACTGTGGTTATTCTGGTTTTAGGTCATATTTGACAGCCAGTTTTGAATCACTAGGCACTTCTGTTCATCCATGCACATACTGTTTTCTGCTGGTACATTCTTCAGTTACTTGATGTTAAAATTATTTTACTTTCCAACCAAACTGGCTTTTTGCAACTTGTGCTAGAGGTCCCAGCCAATCTCTGTCTCACCTTAACCGGCTCATCTGCACGATGGTGCTGATGAGCTCCTCTGAAAGGTCAATGTTGTAGAGCACCAGAGAAGCTAGCCTGTCCCTCCACTGTGCTAGGAAGGCCGGCCGGGGCAGATAAACTCCAGACAAGTCCAGAGAGGTGAGGGCTGGGAGGGGCTTTAGCAGAGCCTCGGCGTCCACCTCTGCTGGCAAACAGCCCAGATTCAACAGACGCAGCCTGTTAAAACCCTGCAAGCATAAGAGTACACTCCTGAGCTCACTGTGACTCAAAATCAGTGCCTATCAACATTCATCACGATTCAGTTCAGTTACTGTGCTATGACTCAGACCTATTTTTAAACCATACACTGCATCTACAAATGTAGACTGGAAGGGCAATTCACAAAATGGAATACAGACAGTAAACAATACACCAAGCTTGTACAGGCTTCATGAAATCAGCCAGAAAATGTTATACTACATACTACATAACTCTAATCTGATAAAACACACTGGTGTTAAATAGTAACTGTCAAGCAATGTGGGTTGTTAAGTTAGGGTTGTGAAACTACATAACTGCCAAAGGTTATTTCATGAACAGCCTGATTAATATTAATTATTTGAGCCATTAATATAGAAGTGTAAATTGTACACACATCATCAAAAGAATAGCTGCACCCAAAAGTTAGTATGGGATATAAACGATGATACATTTATACTGATATGGCCAATATTTATTGAGCTACACATACAAAAGTAGTGTCTCTCAGTATGGCGTCGGGCCGCTAATGCAACATGACATGCACATGGAGTTGTAGAGGTTCCTAACGGTGTCCTGTAATAATCCATCCCATGCAGTTTGAATATTCTCACACAGTTCCTGCAGATTCTGAACGTGTGATGTGTGACAACAAACCATTTATCTTGGCACTGACCACCCTGCCTGTACACACAGATTCATTGTTAATCTTCATCAAGACTAAAGTGAAAAAATAGAGCTGCACCCAAAAGGAATCAACTGACATAAATAAAACAAGGTGGGCAGGTTTGACATCATGAGACATAGGAATGATTCATTCCAAGTCACTCCATGACAGTCTGGCATGACACCATTGTAGTCTTTGGTGACGTTAACATGGTGTTAAGTGCAGTCGTCGTAACGGTCTGTGTGCACGTTTTCCTGCATTGTACAGCCATCTGTCAATGGTGCTGCCACTAACAGGATTACTCATGGAGGGCATCACTGCTTGCTAAATGTCCGCAATCGTGGCTGTTGGGTCAGTCTTTGCATGTCAGACAATTCGTTGGTTTTCTCTCCCGCTGTGGTTCTTGTAGGTCTTCCAGACCCTTCAAGTCGCTTTTGCATACTTCCTTCTATCCACTGCCACCAACAGCATGCTACTGTACTATCCACACAACCGGTATGGCGTGCACTACATCGATAAGACCATCTTGCTTTCAGGAGGCCTATAATGCAACCCCTCTCCAACTCTTCCAGCTACTGGAACTGCCTTCAAACCCTTCTTAGAGGCAAACTTCCCTGGCAAAGGATGCTACCAAAACAACAGCATGAGACTGAAAAACACGTGCAACAGGATGACCTTATGTAGTCAATCAGGTACAGAGATAAGGCCTGTCCTTGCTCACGTCACATGCACGGTCAAGCATGAAACTTGAATCATTCCATGTCTCATGATGTCAAACCTACCCACCATGTTTCATTTATGTCGGTTGATTTCTTCTGGGTGCAGCTATATTTTCTGATGATGAGTGCATTATATGTAGCAACTTAGCAACAATCAAAACATATCATAAAACTTGCAGATCAAGGCATCTACGCATGATTTTAACTCTACCTGAAAAGTAAAGTCAGAGTCCACGGCGTGCCTATGCAGGCGCTCTTCCTCATCCTCGTCGTCGTCATCCTCACCACAGGCCAGCGGAGCTCCGGTCTTGTGGAAGATGTTTGTGCAGCCAAAGAGGCTAAGGGACACCAGGGTGTGTTTGAAGCTGCAGAGTGTCCGGAGGCTGCGGGCACTCAGGTGATTACAGGACGTCAGGTGGAGCTCAATCAGGTCCTAGAAACATGGTAGGCAGGTTAGTTCAAAGTCAGAACTTTTATTGACATGCTGATGTATTTCTGCTTTACAGTACACAGCTGTTTAATGCTAATCCAGAGTTTTCCCACACTTCCGCTGCAGTAGCAGTCTCTATTCCTCTGAGATGGCTTTATGTCTAACACTGCAGTGAGGATTCAGTAGCATTCCATTATAAGAGCATTGGTGAAGTCAGGTACAGATGTTGAAGGATGCACTGAACAGAGCTCCAACACCTCTGGTGTATGTAGCCTCAGCGCAAAGGTTGGTCTTTACACCCGTTAACCCATGCTAGGCATTAGACATGGTGACCTCATGTGCAGTGGCTTGAGTGCATCCCATTCTGTTGTTTGTTGATTTAATACCAGCTATACATTCACAACATTCAAACTGTTTCAGGGAAAACATTCTCAGTTGCTAATTTTTGTAGATATTCCACAATTAAAAATGTAAACATGAAATAAACATGTATTTACAATACTAGCATTTTGTCCATATCATGCAACTCTTTTTCCCACCACTGAAGCACTTTGAATACGTTAGCAGTATTTGTTGTTCCGTCAGGTCTTAAAAGACATATTTGGTTGCTTATCCTCTTATGAATAAGGTAAAACAGTAATCTGTTGTCCTCCACTGCGTTATCTAAACCACACCCAAAACCACGTCAGTCTTAAATCTTTCACTTTCTTTTGTCATACCTGTGGTATTCACCTGGTACCTGTTAGAATGATATGTGCAACATCAGAAACAACACAAAACCAACCACAGCAAATCTTTCGCTTCCCCATTCACAAAGTTTCCATGACTAAATATTAGCTTACTATAATTTTAAACTTCAGACAATCTTCAAGGTTTTCAACGGAAAACATGCATTTATGTTGTCATAGTTGAATATGAGGAGCTCAGTAGACAGAACAGACATACAGTGAACCTCAAACACTCTTCCTTCAAATACAAATCCTGTATTTACAAAACAGGGACAAGCTGACTCCAAAATCCTAAACTGTCACATAACGACTCATTAATATTTACACATTCAAAACTTATATAACACCAACTCACGTTCTAGCCCAGCAGGTATTCCAAAGAATTAGACAAAGAAACAACCGCAACAAAATGGCGGACCAAATGGACGAATCTACTGTTCCAGGCAGTGAAGGTGATGCAGGCTTTTTCATACACCTTCCAAGGAACCAAACCGATGGTCCAACTGGCCATTTGTAAACAAGGTTGAATCTGGCTTCCCATTCGCCAGCTTCTAAATCTATAATGCTACAGCTTGGACAGGTGCCAGGGCGGAACCTTGGAACCGTTTTAGAAGAAACAGAACATCTGGCAAAACAAGCTAAAGAAAAAGGTCTTTTCAGCTTTAACAAGATCCAGAGTTGTTAGTTCGCTCGCACACTTCACTCGGCACAGTTTCTCAGAATTTTGACCCTGAAGAGAGGAGCAGCTTCACCTTTACTAGCATCACAACCACAGCCTGTAAGCAGCAGCCATGATGTGTGCTTAAAAGTTTGCGAAGCCTTTCGAATTTTCTAGAACTTCTGCCTAAATTTGACCTAAAAGTCATCAGATTTCCACACAAGTAATGTAATACTGGACAATTTGCCCCAATACATAAATGACAGAGTCTTAATACGTTTATCTCATTTGTTTAATCTGGTTCTCCTAATCTACTTTAACTTATGCAGAAACATAAACTTTAAAGCAGAGTAAACAGTGTGAGGATCAAGCATATTTACATGGAGGATCTTTTTCTATCTTTCTGTCTGTCTATTAGACGTTGCTTCTGTGTGATCACTGCAGCTTATCATTGTAAACCAGCCAATCAGAGCAGACCTTATTTATCAGAAGGCAGACACGCTAGCAGAGGAGAGGGTTGATACAGAAGTACAATAATAAGAAAATTATTGAACTTTGGGAAAACTGAAGCATGTAAGCATATTCTTGTAGACCCCAACAGTAAAACTATGAACTGCAAGTTTGAAGCCTTGTGTTTTTTTGTGTTAACTGTTAAAGGCTGATGAAACCATGGGACCACACAACCTAAAGAACAGCACCCAATGTACTCAGGCAATGTATGGATAGTTCTTGTTTCGGATCTGTAACCACACCGTGCTGCACTGTAAATAATCAGGGGCAGCAATTCTGGAAGGTGCGGAATGTCAAGAGCCTCACTTTATCTCCTCTAAAACAGATAAGGAGATGATCAGGCTGTTCCTGTACACACCATCACATTCACCCCGTACACTACTAAACACACAAATGCACTTTGTCTATTGATCCTTGTGTGTAAATCAGCCCACATTTACCACCAGTTGTGTATTATATCCCAATATATCAGCGACCAAAATATTACATGCAGATGAAAGGAAAAATTGCTCTGTCAGTTAGAACATAAAATGGTTATATCCACCCTCATCATCAAAAGAGTAGTTACACCCAGAAGGAAGTGTGGGATAGCGGTGCTATTGGAAAAAAGAAGATAAAGATCACCAGGAACAATAATGATGATAAATTTAGACTGATATGGGCCATATTTATTGTTGGGGGACAACATTTTACTTGAATTCATAGTATTAACAAACCCACAAAGACATGGGCAATATTTATTGAGCTCCACATACAGAAGTAGTGTCACTCAGTATGAGACGTGTCGTCACCTGCTGCCATTCACTTCTTGACATTCTGGCACGACACCATTGCAGATAGTCTTTTGATGATGAGTGTATGTTGCCTGATTTGTTGTATTACAATATCAGGTTTTGATTTTATACACACACACACACACACACACACACACACACAATATACTGATTATATACATTAAAATTGTTATTTTAAATAAAATATTAAAAAAGCAATCCGAACACTTTGTTTACAACTCAAAAAGTCAGTATTATTGCACAGCCTGATGATCTCCTTTTCGCACTGAAGCACGTGTGCTAGCAAGTGTAGTTGCAACTTTTTTTTCAGACTTCACAGGAGCCTCTACTGGCCCCTATGAGTAACAGCCACCAACATTTGTGATCTTCTGATGTGAATGATGACAGATTAATTACACCAGCTTGCATGACAAACTTTGGGTTCCAGCTGTCAAAATGGTCCATTTCAGACACAATGTATCTCAGATTCAATATGACATAGTTGCCTTTGCTTAGTTATATGTTTTCATATTTAACTTAGCTAAAATGTAAAATTCAAGTTTCATCGCTAAATCAAAGGTATCATTAAACAGAAATAAAATAAAACATGGAATATGATCAGAGACAGCTCTGACACATGGTATACGGCAGCATACGACTGGATATTGAAAGTAAAACTATCTCTGCATTTTCCCCATCTGACACAGACATTCTGTCTACCATTTCTCACATGATCAGAGCAGCCATTGTAACATTTATGGTGTCTTAAAGTTTTAATTATTAACCAACACAAAGAATAACAGGTGGTTAGATGGCCTGATAAAAGAAAGGTGTTGAGCTTTTGCTCTACAATATATATAGCCTTCTAAATGTGTGTTTCTAACTCAAATTAACACCAAGATATTACTACATAACTCCTGAAGCTTCAGTGCAGTTCTGCTTACGGAAGAGACAAAGTGGCTGTACCTAATGTTGCTGCCGTACAACACTGCACTTCCTGAGTGCCAGTGACTGGGGCCGAATAGTACGTGCAGAAAACCACACTGTGACAGTACTGCTGCTCAGTGCATATCCAGTACGCCTTGAGCATCAAGTATCTTCAGTCTTGAAAGTATATAATTGTCCCTGGACTATAATTTTGTATTTTACATGTTCTTTTTAGTGTTTCTGCATCATATAAAAACATCAGCCACTCATCATGTCGCAATAAAATATTATTTTAGCTTTCACTTAAAAACATCTTTACACTTTCCCTGAAGTTATTAATTGAGAGTTAGAAGTGCAATGTTAGACATGTACTGAATAAGCCATGAGGTGACATGGTCAATGAGTTGCCTTTTTTTGGGACAGGGGAAACATTAGTAGTTACTGGGCTGATGTGCATGTATTACAATTTTATAATAACAACAGTATCGCATGGGTCAGCAGCACAATAAAAAATATTATTCTTCTTAAGAAAAATGTGGGTAGGTCAGACATTGTGAGACATGCGAATCATTCAAGTGTCACGCTTGGTTTATCGCCGTACCTGACTGACCCAACAGCTCGGATTGCAAACATTCAGTGAGCAGCGATGCCCCCCATTAGTCATCCTGTTGGGTCAGCACCATTGGTAGACGACTGCACGATGTAGGACTACATGCACACAGACCGTTATGACGACTGCCCTTAACACCACATCAACGTCACCAAAGACTGACATGGTGTCGTGCCAGGCTATCATGAAATGATTCAGTATGGCAGCGGGTCCTACTTTTGTCTTGGTGAAGCTGGCCAACGAATCTGTGTGTGGAGTCACCATGGTCAGCACCAAAATGAATGGTTTGTGGTCGCGCAGCACACATCCAAAAGGGTCAGTCCACCTCCACCCCTAACGCACAATCTGCAAGAACTGTGTAAACATGGCCGCCCAACCCCAAACTGAGAGACACTACTTCTGTACTTCTATATTGTTCCTGGTAACCTTTACCTTCCTTCAGGATAGTGAGGAGTGATGAGTGTATTTACTCAGTGTTAATTTTAGTTTATTCAAAAGACAAGTATTAACTCTGACTGGCATAGGGAATTTGCTTATGGTCCACTGTGCCATATCACAATGTATCACAAGTATTTTTTGCAGACATACTATGAAGCCCAATCAAATAACCCCAACAAATTCCAGCAAGGTCCAAGAAGGCATGTCATTAAGATATATTTTCTTAGCAATCGTTTGGAGGCTGCTACCCACCTGTTTCCCGATGGCCTCTAGGTCTCTATCCTGCACAAAGTCCTCCCTGAGCTGAAGGCGGGTCAGCCTGGTGCTGCGGGGGTCAGAGAAAAGCTGGAAGAAGCCATCCTGTGGCTCAAAGTTACTGTCTGTGTGAACCAGCTCCATGTACCTGCAGAACAAAAATTGTATTCAATGTTAATGTAAATTGCAACAATACACAAAGACACTGTGATCTAATCTGCACACTTTGATTAAATAGCAGACGGGGGATGCACAATCTATTACTTGTTAATTATAACAGTGGACAGTGAGACCTGTGGCTATTTACACTTGGCCATTCTATATGTCTGATATAGTTCTCCAATGACTAGATTTTGCGACCAGAGGAAAGGTACTATGCACGTTAACAGTGTAGGCCATTCGCAACAACGTTTACTTTGCCTTTCCTCACTGCTGTAATAACACAGATGATTACGGCATTCCTTCAAGAGAGTTTCAGGGTATTTAGCATTCACTCTAAAGATGTTATGTGGTCATATGTGTCCATTACTACCTTCAAAGGCAGCCTGCATAATCAGATTATCTCTGACAGACCTTTTCTGTGGAACTGTTCACGTGAAGCAGTTCTACTCCAGTTTGTGAACCTAATTTTGAACTGTTTGGCACATTTCCACCTAACATAAACAGCTTCGGAACCTGAAATGTTTTATTCCAGCTGGACCTTAAGAATAGTAGGTTCCTCAGTGCAAACTGTGACAGCATCCGTGGGCATGTCAGTTGTTGAGGATAAAAGACAACAATGGCTACCCCCAGTGGACTGCTGAAGAACCTCTTCTAGATCTTCTGCTTGACCTCTGTATATAAACAAACATATGTAATAACAGCACAAACGCTGGCAGGTCATCTACATGCTCCGCCATCTTGTTACTACTGTTTCCTATCGCTTTGCAGCGCCCTCTGTTGACATTGATGCCGTATCCATTGACGTTCCTTGGTTCCAACAAAAACTGTTGCAAATGCAGACTGGTCCCTCAAGGGTCTATGAAGCCTGAACGGAACCAGCTCAAGAACCAAGGTTCTTTTGGTCAAAATAGGCCATCAGACACACTGTTATTTACTCATACCTGTATTAAGGATTAGGATCATCCAAGACACCTGTTAATACTAGAGGTCTCAGTAAGTATCCTGACCAATCCAAGGTCCAGATGAGTGGTTCTTTGGGCATGATGAGTGAAAGGACTCAAGAAGTGTGAAGTCATCAGACATCTTAGTGCTCTTAGAGAACACAACAGCCAAAACTGTTATATCAGCTAACCTATGACTTCACTGAATGGGGTCCCTAGATATGGCCAACAATTTACACCACATAAGTTGAATTTTTAGGCTGAAATGAGTTTCACTTGGCTTCCTTCAGAGGGCCAAAAGGTTTAAAGGGGATCCTGATCCCTGATTTTTTAAAAGCTGTCAGAATGTTAATGTTAATATATTGCTGTGCATATCACAATCTCAGTATTAGTATTTCATGCAGCCATAATACAGCCCATAAAAATCTCCAAGGTCTTGTGTTTGATGCCAAACCTCCTCTAAACATACGTACACATTAACTAGCTTATCGCAGATTTCACTTGGCAGGAATACGTCAGGACGCAGACAAAGCTTGTTCCGGGCCCCCGTGTAGCACATGGTTCTTCTAAGGTTCTTCAGACAGAACACTGTGCACAGAGCCATCAGGCTGTCTGGATTGTCCCCTGCTTTCCCTGCCATGGCAGCACACCCCTTTACGTTGTCGGGTCAAACACCAGGGCAACCAGGGCAAGATGGGCACGGTGGGCTCAGGCTGCAGGCATCAGGGGGATAGGGGAGGCCAGCCTGTGGACAAGAAGATAAAACAAACAAGATGAGAAATGTGACAGATACCGTATCTGACAGCATGCACAGTTCTATAGGGGAGAGATCATAGAAAATGACAACTGCTATGATGTGTCCTGTCATTAAATTAACATGCACGTATTATACACTAGTAATATGCAATACGCAGCGAGCCTAACTTTCCCCAGCCATTTGAAACAATTCTACAACCTCCCCATCACATAACTGTCAGTTTTCCACACAAAACAAGCAACTGAAATTGGCTAATGTATATTCTGTCACGGAGGAGCTCCGGTTAGCGAAATTAGCTCTTTGCCCAACGTCGCACTTGACCGTCTAGATGTGAAGCAGCGTTTATATAATGCAAAAAGCTCACTGTGCTGAGCAGGTTCCTACTAACTTATTGCTGACAATCTGATGTCCAATGTGTTAGCGCTGGACCCAGAAGCTTTACGAGACCAACAACATCAACAGCGAAGAGCTACGCGGCTAAACGGCAGACGAAGCTTCAACCTTTAACATCCACCAGCACGGATGCTAACGCTAATGCTAACGCTACGGCTAAGGCTAAAGAAAGTCGGGCTGAATCTCAAACTCTTCTTTACAAGCTCTGACAGCGACAGCAGGGCACAAACTTTACCAGGACACAACGACGGGTGGCTGTTTCTATCACAGTTCAGCCTCTTAAATGATTATTCCTGAATGTTTCGCTTCTGTCTTTTAGGTTTTTGATTATTATTATTATTGTGTCTGATGTCAACAAATCCTCCTCCACTTCCGGTTCACCTGGGCATTAAGTAAGAGCTTCCGGCCAGAGTGGAGGCGAGATGTAGGGACTTAAAGGAATAATACAACACGTTAACTACAAAAAACAAATAATTTTGAGGTTTTTGGGACTTTAAATGAATCTATGGTAAAAATTAATTAAGCGATAAATAAATAAATAAGCTGAAATGATGAATGGGCTTCCTTTGAGTGAGTGTTGACAGGTTAAAGGGGAAGTCCATTGATTTTTCTGGATCAATCAACAATTGAGATATACAGAAGGCATTCAGAGCATTTTACCATTAGATGGTTAATTGTAGAGAAACTTACTGACTTAGATTTCTTTACAGTGCAGTAACACATAATAACCAGGCATCATCATTATTACAACAGCAATTGTATTCTCTACATTGGTGTTGTGATCATGGTGGCACCTGGTGACAGCAGTAAATCTTCTAAAGTTTTCATGTATGTATTTATTTTTAATCATATTTTGACCTTACAACACATTGTATGCACCTGTCCATCATTCAAAAGTTTATGTTTAGAGACAAAACAAAATCTCAAAACTACCATACATCCTCATTTTCATAATCATTCCACATAATAACTGTCTGCGAGGGAACTCTTCACAACAGACATCTGATTCTCATCAACACCACTGTGAGCAATTCATGTTTTCTCTAAACCACTATGAAGGACTTTGTTCACATCTAAACAGTCTATTCATGCAGAACTATTGAAAGATCTGTGGCGTTTCCCTTTAAGAGTTCTGTGCTCCAGGAAAGCCCAAGGGAACAGGACTGTTTTTAGAAACCAGCCTCTCCTTATTATCTCAGGTACAATGGAGCTTGAAAAAACTGTAGAAGCCACCCCCAAAGCCTGCCAAGGTCCAAATTACCTTTTACTGTACTGGTTTAAAGTTAAAAAAGATACATATTATTGTCATCAAAAATATAGCTGCACCCAGAAAGAAAGTGCTGAAGTGTTATACTGCAGTACTGTTGGGATGGAAGATAAAGGTTGGCAGGAACAATACATGATGATAAATTTAGACTCATATAGGCAGTATTTATTGAGCTACACATACAGAAGTAGTGTCTCTCAGTATGGCGTTGGGCTGCATGTTTGCTAACGCAACATGTCAGACGTCTCAGCATAGAGTTGTAGAAGTTCCTAATGTTGTCCTGTGATAATCCATCCAATGAAGCTTGAATATTCTCACACAGCTCCTGCAGATTGTGTGGTAGGGGTGGCGATGGAGTGACACCAGTCCTTCTGGACATGTTCTTATGTTCTTGCTTTTATGCTTAGTGTTATTTACCTATGTGTCGCTTTATGAAATTACATTTTCTCAATAAAACAAGGAACTGTATGTTTTTAAAGATCTTTATTGTATATATTACAGATCGGGAATCAAGTCATGTGGTCTTGGAGATCTACAAGTTAGCTAAGAGCTGGAAGCAGTTACAGTGAAATATCTTTTTCCAGAAATGTTTCAGTGTGATGATTCTGATTCTGTGGACAAGACAAGGCGAAACTGAAATGGGTAAATGTTATAAAATAGTGTATGTTCTTTACATTATTGTGTGTTAGCAAATAAAGGAATGGACAGAGAATTATCTGTTATTGATAGAGAAAGAGTAAGTTTGTTTAATCCTTTTATCATTATAAAGTTATGGTCATTTGAAGGTTTGTTAAACATAAACAATATTTTAATTAAAGGAAAAAGATTATGTGAGACCTTTTGAAATGTTTGAGTCACTCAGTACGTCTGATACTAATGTTGTTCTATTATCCATCCAGGACTATGTATGTATATATGTATGTTGCACCCTGAAACCGACATTGTTTGTGTAGGTCTCTCAGAGGTCCTTCATGTTGCTGGTGTGTCCCTTCTTCCATCCACTGCTGCTATTAGCGTGCTATGGGTAGTGTCAGCACGACTGGTATAGGAGCACTACTTTGCGAATACTATCGAACTCTTCGAACTGCTGGAATTGCTTTCAAGCTCTTCTATGAGGTATACAACTTCAGAATGACAAAGTGAGAAGGCCCATCCTTACTTATATCACATGCACGGCCAAGCTCGAAACCTATATCTATGAATATATACATACAAGACTCAAAAATCATATTAGGGATATAAAACCCATGTATTCTTTCCTTTGATCCAGCCTCTTTCAATCTTCTTTGTGTTTTGCAATATAAACTCTGTAAGCAGCCTCGCTCATGGATAATGGAATTTACCTGTAAATTAAAATAGAAAATTGCTTAATAACTATCAATTTACAAATCAATTTTTTAGTCCTCTCCAAGAAAGGTGTACATTTTTCTAGAAATTCCACATTTACAAATTTCAATAAGATTTCAGTAACCAGCTTCTTTAAAGGGGAACACCACCTGCTGTGTGTCAGTGTATGCATTATTCACTTATTAAGATTTACATAGCAATTCAGAGTGTTTGTATGTGAAGTGGTTCAATGTATAGTAAGTTATAGCACATTGTAGCGTAACAGCTAGTGTCATTACCAGTGTCTCAGACCCCAGGTAGTATTGTCATAACCATGTCATGTAATAACATTTTGTGAGAGAGCTTTTAGAGGTCGACATCTGGTCCCTATCACCGCCACTATGAACAGTTCTGACTTGGCATGTTCATCTAGCAAGGAGCATTTCACACCAAACACATTTTGAATGACTTTGCTTCAGTGAAGATCTGCTGTGAGAACAGGTGGAATTGAAAAGCCAAAATTGCTACTATACATGCCTGTAGAAATAACACCTCGGAAAAAATATGAATAGTGAAACAAAATATACTGTGCTGCCCTCTAGTTGTGCTATTTACATTTTATAGGCTCATATTTGACTAAGCAACATATATACACACATACACTGGTTGGTGTTAGTGTGTGCTGTGTGTGTTGTGTAGGTAGATTTGACACTGTGAGACATGTGAATGATTTAAGTTTCACCTTCAACTGAGCATGTGACATGAGCAAGCATGCCTTATCACTGTATCTGCCTTATCCAACAGCACTCAGTTAACAGTGATGTCCTCCGTGAGTCATCCTGTTAGTGCCAGCACCATTGACAGACGGCTGGACTATATGCACACGGACAGTTACGACGACTGGACCTAACACCATGTCAATGTCACCAAAGACTGCAATGGTGTCGTGCCAGACTGTCATGGAGTGACTTAGAATGGCAGCAGGTCATCTTCAGTGACGAGTCCGCTTTTGTCTAGGTGGAGACAAACAACAAATCTATGTGTGGAGACACTGTGGTCAGCGACAAGATGTACGGTTTGTTGTCACGCGGCTGCACGTCCAGAAGGCCTGATGTCACTCCACCTTCACCCCTACCACACAATCTGCAGGAACTGTGTGAAAATGTTCAAGATGCATGGGATGGATTATAGCAGGACATCATTAGGAACGTCTACAACTCCATGCGAGACGTCTGGAATGTTGGGTTAGAAAACATAGCGGCCCAACGCCGTACTGAAAGACACTATTTCTGTATTCTCAATAAATATTGGCCATATCAGTCTAAATTTATCATCATTTATTGTTCCCGATAACCTTTATTTTCCTTCCAAATAGCACTGAAATCCAGCTATTCCTTCTTGGTGTACACTTAAGGTGTACACATTCAGGCCCCACTTAACCATATAAAAAATAAGAGTTGATCATTTTTATTGTTCAATTCAATATATCATCTGTAACAGTAAAACTACAAAGTGCACCTACATATAAAGTAAAGCAGGCAGAAATTAGAATGTGTTCCTGATAAAAATGCTCGGTGAGCGCGTATGTGCATTTTTTGTTGCCCCACTTCAATGCACATTATGTTGAAGTCCTACAATTACAGATAACTTGTTGTCTTAAACAATAAAAAATAAGTTAGAATTAACATTTTCTTATTGATTTTTTAAATGCGATGGAAATATCCGGTTTGGACGAACAAACAGACAGACAGACTTACATACGCCAAAGTAATTAATTATATAATGTCCTCTTTCAGCGTAGCATGTATGAGCGTCGCTTGTTTCCCGGTCGGACTGTTTTTCCTGCAGCACTCTCCTCTCGCCGAAGCTGAACATGTCGAGCTCTTACAGAAACAGGTGAGTTTGGCCTTTTAGCGAAGAATTCACGAATCATGGGGCTTACATACCGGTATGAACTACAACAGAGAGCCGGTGGAGGGGTTATAGAGCGTAAACCGTAGTGTGGTAGTTTTAGTTAGGGGTTTATTCGTTGTTAGGTGGAAGGCTGTGGCTGAGCGCTGTGTGTGGCTGAAGTGCTGGCAGGCTGTGGTGGTGGATGCAGCTCCTACTCCTCAGCAGGATCTACTCCTCATCCTCTTATTTTTCGTCATCCTTCTTGTGTTCTTTATTCTTCTTTTTCTTCTTCATTTTCTCTTTCGTTTTGTTATTTCTCCTCTTCATGTCTTCGATGACTTGTTCTTCTTTCTCCTGCTTCTTCTGCATGTTCAACGGGTCAGATATCTCATTGAATCAGTATGTAATCTGTTGTAACTGCTGCCCAGTCCTGCTTTACCAGCATTTTACGTCGCAAAATACAAAAGACAAATAAAACTATAGTATCTTTTTCCTGTCAAAATGTAAAACCAAGGCTGTGCAACGTAGCAGCAGTAAAATATAACGAAGCTGTTGCTAGTTTTCGCAAACAATCGTGGAGAACTTGAGTCACACAGTGAACTGCAACTGTTAGCGGTAAAGTCGAAGCATTTCTATTTATCGCGAAAAACATGCGTCATGACGTCGCAGACCAATCGACTATGACATTCGAATATTAAAGTCGATTAATCGTTGCAACCTTAGTTCAGAATGACCAGCACTGCATCTGACTTCACCTGCCTTACTGTTGTTCCCATTTCATTCTATAAACTGGCTAGCTATCGTGAGGTATCATGCTCTTTTATGAGAGTGAGTTATGAACCAGAGAAAACATATTGACATTAGAGACTATTGACAGTGTGTATTTGAGAGTACAGTGCATTCATGTTCTTCAGAGTTAAGATTTCTAAATGCTTCCTGGCTTAGAGTATTGCCATCACTCATTTGTTAACTCTCCAGTAAGCAGTAATGTCAAAACATTCCTAGTTATTGTGAGAAAAATACGTCACTAATTGACTATTATATTCGACTAAGCCGATTAATCGTTGCAGCCCTAGTACAGAACGCCTAGCACTGCATCTGACTTCATCCATCTTACTGTTGTCAACATTTTGTTCTGTAACCTGGCAACATATTGACATTAGACACTTTTGACAGTGTATCTTTTGGAGGACAGCGCATTCACATTCACGTACTAGGACAACCTTTTGATCAATAAAGTCTCTTTTCTTTATGTGGAGATTCTTTAAACCTCAGGTTCTATTTACATAGACACATACCAAAAGGTTCCATAAAGAACCCTCCACTGAAAAGGAAGGTCTTTAGGGAAGCTGAAGTAGTTCTTCTATAATATATTATAGTGTAATTTATTGATTGAATACATATTATGATACATATTATGAGTTACAATTCAGTATATTGTATTCATTACAGAATAATATATTGTAATTTTGTTTGATCTAATATCAGGTAAACTGTCATACTATTAAAAACATACCATATGGCTAAGTTTGCTAATGCTACTCTTAGCGGTATGAAACAAATTTCAATAAGCAATGAATTAAACAATCAGTCTATCTGCCCTTTAATCCTGTAGCAGTTTAACCCCACCCACTTACACAGAGTTTGTAAGGAGTGTTTCAGCCTGCTTTTTAAATGAAGCACAATACAGGGAGCGATCAAAACAGAGCACATGTGTATTTAAGTACTAAAGGCCTAACAACTAAAACAGCCTGTTTGGTTCTAAGAGATGGAGAGAGGCAGGAAGTCATGTAAGAATTATTTTTTGGATATTTCTGTTACATAAAACCACATAAACCTCATAAATCAACTCCAGATTAAACCAGAGTGAGAGTTAATATGTGTAGGATATGAGAAGCAACAGAAACAAAGGCATTCATTTGCAGACAAACCCAGTCAAACATGCCCATGGGCCTGCTCAGGCCCCACGGGCCACACTTTGGTTCCAAAGTGTCATTCCGTAAAGCCCATTTGAGCACCTCTGTTTTTAAAAAGTAGGTTAAATTTACAATGATGACGTTGGTAGATCTAATGGTTCTGGTCTGAGGAGAAGGTCTACTTCAGGACCAACCTCGTTATAGTTGTAGTGCCAACGTTGTGTTTGTAAGCAAGTTGTTTCTGCCAAGTGGAGAATGCAGAACTTGTGCTAGCTAATTTCTTCTATTGAGTTAAAACATGTCTGCCAACTCCTAGACATGCCCACATTCTTCTTTTCCTGATCAAATTATCACACTTAAGGCCGTTTTCTCTCCAGACGCACTAAAACATCAACAAGTTGGTCACTAAAACGGTGCTATGCCTGACACATTGTACTCAAAGGGGAATTCCATCCATTTTGCTAAATTTCTTTTTTCTTTGGTCCCTCACAGACAGTTGTTACGTGAAATTGTTGTGAACACGCTGCCTGGAGACATTAAGCGCGTATTCATATACCTAGTGATCTGATTATTCAAGCAGTCATAAAGACAGCATACTCCGATTTTTAGGTCAGATTAATCCTGTAAATCTGAACGTGAGAGCAGGATTTTAGTATAAGTAGCTCAGTAATCAGGTTTCTGGCTGCATGCAGACCCTTACTCTGATTTCATTCATCTTTCTCAGGCGGTGCAGCATTTAACCCAGCAACCAAAAGAAACTGTTGGAGCGACACTTGCACCTGTTTACAACTAGAAAGCACGACAACCCAAAATAAAATAAAGCTCAACTTTATGTAGAATATTTTTTCCCCAAATACGAACCTAATTTGATTTGTCTGGTTCCAGAGCTAAAGTTCCCTCACTATGTCAGTCTCGGTGTCAGCAATGCGTCTAATTATGCGATCATCATCTAGCGGCACATATCCATGACAGCTGGTAGCACCAATTCCTCAGCAACAGTAAAAACTTTTTTGGTCAGTGCAACTTGTCTGGACTCTGATGTTATGGTAACAGTTGTTTGTTAGCATCATTACCTCCCCCTGCACAAACCCCATCTCTGACCGCTTGTACTTGCTGATCGTTTTTTGCTGTCTCTGAGGAACTGTGTCGACATTCTTTCTTCATTTAAGAAACTTCATCTTTGCTTCTCGTATTGTCTGTGTCAGGTGCCCACAGGCCTCGTCGTCACAAACTGATCTTTAGTTTGTCCTAAGTTACTTCTGTAGTGCGTTTTTTATTTGTTTGTATTTATTAATGTTTGTATGTTTGAATGCAATAAATCTCTCGGTTTTGGCTTAAATGTTTTTTATTTATTTATTTATTTATTTACTTGTACTTTTATGATTTAAAGTGCCGTTACAGACCCATTGGTGGTCCCCAGCCCACAGGTTGAGAAACCGTGTTCTAGAGGATGGATGTTCATATTTTTATTTTTTTTTAAATCCATGTAATGTTTATGCCAGGGCTTCTCAACATGTGAAGCACCCGCTAGAGATCTTAATGCCCATCCTTGTGGGGAGCCAGTAGTCCGTAGTGGGCAGGGGTAACAGCGCCTTATGGTCCGTTATGATGGCTGAGGAATTGGAGCTGCTGTCTGCCATGGATGTGTTACGCAAGTCAACTGCTGCTGAATTAAAGTAGAATCAGAATAACAGAGCCCCTTCTGATACATTATCAATTATCATCCCATTATCAATCAGTCATTCTGTGCAAGGGCTCTAGACTTTCGCCCTTCCCATCAGGCTTTGGCTATAGGCTTTCCCAAACATGGCGTCTCAAAACTCTCCTGGCATTCCCTGCCCTAAAACTCTTCCTACCACTACACCACTAACCACACTCTCTCCCTCTGTTCCGGGGCTTCCAGATGAGCCAATGGTTTCTGGTCTTTAACCAATAGGAGTTGGTTAATGTGTCCCTGATCTTTCTAATCACCCTCACTATACGTCCAGCCCTTGTGATGTTAGTTCAGAAGAGTCAGAAGGGTGTACATTATCTCCAGAGAATCATCTACAGGGACCTGTTGCTCTTATCGTGCAACATCGACTCTCTTTTACTGCTAACCTCCAGCCTTGCACAGATGCTCTCAAGACACCCAGATACCCTGAAAGCAATGCTCTGGATTACACTACCGATAACATTATAGATAAAAAATTTGAGTGAATATGAAATAGGACTATAATATAACTCCAGTTCAGCAAATTATCTGTTCATTTAGCCTGCAGTCCCATCCACTCACACTGAGGTTATAAGGAGTGTTTCAGCCTGCTTTTTAAATGAGGCACAATGCAGGGCAGCCAATCAGAACAGTGCATATGTACATGTATATTAGTCCTAAAGGCACAACAGCAAAAACAGCCGGTTTGGTTCTAAGAGAAGAAGAGAGGCAGGAAGATCGTCATGCAAGAATAATGATGGATATTTCTGGACTCTTAAACTCCTTACAACCACATTTCACACCAATCTCCTTCGAATTACGTTATTTACACCAGAAAATGTCGGAAATTCTGTGAAATTCCTCTTTAAGTATAAAGTGGAGGCTAATACTCCGAAGGTGAACCTTTTTATTGGCACCAGTGTGCTGACAGATGTCCTGCATTCTTCCAGTCAGCAGACACTCAGAAGTTAGACTTTAACCATATATGAGAGAAGGGGTTGTGTGAAGTAAGAAAGCAGTTAGCCTCGGGTCACCTTTGTGTCTCGTGAGTGCAGTTAGTTTGGAAAGAAACAGGCAGTTCGCAGTGGATCGCCGTCTGCAGCCTTGTGACACTGCTGCTGCTGCTTCTGCTGTGCGGTCGTAATCAGGGGGGCAGGAAAACAGGATACTGGGGGATGTTAGGAGGAAAGAGAGCATGAGTGTGCAGCAGTGGTGTAAAATCCTGGTCACATCCTGCCACCAAGACCTCAACCAGGCAGCAGGAATGGTGGTATTTGGTCATATTCATCATGTTCTAGTGTCTTATACTTTTAATAGACCCATATGGATGACGGCACGGTAAAGGAGAGCATCAAAAGTTTTCAGCAGCCATGTGTGTAGTTTACAGTCGGAAACCACGGACAGAAACTTTGACAAGTTTCCCTGAACAGAAAACTCACTGACTTATAATAATAGAAGTTCCATGAGTAAATGTTTATGTGGAACCCATGCCTGGGCTACATGCTATAAAGATATATGGAAGTTCTTCTTTTCAAGGTGGAACTAGTTTCCCAGAATGAGGTGTTTGTGGTGGTGATTCCACACCAGTATAGTGGAGTGGGTGGAGCTTTCATAGGCCCTGCCTCCTTCTGATTATGGATACAATAGAAACATGCATTGAAATGAAACTGGAGTGGTCAGTGTTTCTATAACGCAATGGCTTCAGTGAGCAAGGCTTTCTGGGCCTTAATGGGAGGCCTGAGTATTTCTGGTATTAGTAATACATGACTTTCCCAGTTAGTTCATACTTGTAATTAAAGTTGAGCCTAACTGGAGACTTTAGGGCCATTTTGTGCCACAGAAGTATTAGTCTTCCGCATTTAACCCATCCGAGAAATGAAACACATGCACACACGCTCTAGGGGGCAGTGAGCACACTTGGAGGGCAGCCCTATCCATGGTGCTCGGGGAGCAGTTGGGGCTTTGCCTTGCTCAAGGGCACTTCAGCTGTTTTTATCAGTTCAGGGAATCAAATCGGCAACCCTCCGGTCACAAGGCTGGTTCCCTATCCTCCAACCTGCGACTTTCCCCATATTATTATTATTTTTTATTCCTGTAAAAACAAATGAATAATATAGTAAAATGTCTCTTATGTCGTTGTCGTGTTAAAGGAACAGGCAGATGGCTGCTCACGGTGTCTTCTGTTCACGGGGTAGCATGTTGAAATACTGGTGGTGCGGTACAGAAGCGGCAGATGGAGATCAGGCTGAAAATGTTGGAGCATTTGTTAAAAGTTCAGGTATAATACAGGCTGATCTATATGCTGTAACAGTATCTCCTGTCTGTCCCAAGCCACTTCCCAGAGTGAAGGCAAAAAGCGCTCATTGATTAGGCCTGTGTCTTGTCATTGGACTGGGCAGCCAGCTGACAGAGTTTGGAGGCCTGTGTATTGATCTCCAGTAGCTTTGTCATATCATCGCCTTCTTTCAGATAGGGTTTCCTGCCAAGGTAGTGCTGCAGGAGCTTCAGTTCGAGATGTTCTGCGTGTCCTTGGTGTAGAAGTCTTCTATATGTAAGATCAGTCAGAGGGCCTATAGCCCTTGGTTTGTATCTGGAATAACAGATCTGTTTAGGGCTGCACAACATACCATTCAACATCGTCATTGGTAAATGGTTTTAAATAACGCTGTATAATGCTAATAACACACACACACACACACACACACACACACACACACACACACCCATCAGCCATGACATTAAAACCTTTTCCTTGTATTTACATTCATTGTCCATGTTATCAGCTCCACTGACCATATAGGAGCACTTTGTAGTTATACAGGTACAGACTGTCCATCTGTCCATCAACGGTCAGGCTGGTTGAGGTTGAGCCATAGCCCCAAATTAACACTACATGGCAATCAGGAATGTCTTCTAGGGACTTTAACATATCTGGCACAAAATATCACCAAATATTCTACATTGTGGCAGGCTTTCACTTTCACTTCCACTGTAGAAAATCACCTTAGGTTTCAAGATTTTGGGGGAATTTGGTACTCTCTGTGTGTGAAAAATAGTAAAAGTCCATTTCTGATCCTATGTCATTTACTACTTTACACACACTTATAAAAGAAATAACAAATATTTGTATGTATTTTTAATGGTAATGAGTTTTTTCAAAATGTGTGCTATGAAGTATCATGTATGAAATATCTGACTTCATTCTTCTAGATTTTTCTGGTTGCCTGTATTTAGCAGCTTCTGTGTCTAGAAAAAGCTTTCACACTATAAACGCTTTGCTTCATAAACACTCGTTTTAATCTGTTGTTGTTCTTATGTATTTAAAGGATTCAGGAATTCAAGGTGGCTCTGGGTGAGGAGAAGATTGACCTGAAGGCATTAAGGGAGCTCTGCTTTGGTGGTATGGCCTTCACTATTTAACATCTGTTATACAGCAGCTTTTCTGCATCTTCCTACCGCAGCACTTCACCACACTGTTTGTGTTTTAGTGTAAAGTCAACAAAAGCTTCTATCTGTCCCCCAGCTGTTATCCAGCTGTCTATTTAAAATGTTTTTTTCAGAAGACATGTAAATAAACTTGCTGTTACTTTTCCTGCCTTCCTCCCTCCACCACTGGATACTTCTCCACCTTATCCTGCTCTTCAGGAATCCCATTTGAGGGGGGGATCCGATCTTTGTGCTGGAAGGTGAGCCTAAATGTTTTTACCTTAAAGTGATAGAACAGAAAAGATTTGCACAGTTTACCCCAAGTGTTGTCAATCACCATAGGTGTGTTTTGTGTCTGAACTTGTATTTAGTATTTAGTTCAGTATCTCAGAGCATGCATGCGAACAAAATCTTAATGTTTTCCTTTTTCAGATTTTGTTGAACTACCTGCCCCTGGACCAGACACTATGGGACTCTTTTCTGAAAAAGCAGAGGTAATAAAGTTTTGAACTCGTATTTAACAAGCAGACAGGTCTTGGTTTGACTGGGATGTCCTTCATCATTGTGGAGTGCCACACGGGTCAGTTTTAGGGCCTTTGCTTTTCTCTATGTACATGTTACGTCTAGGTGATGAGGTCATTAGGAGACATGATATAAGCTTTCATAGCTATTCTGATGACATGCAGTTATATATGTTTCCTTTCCTTCTAATAATCTAGACTCAGTAAATTTCCAAGCTTTGTGTCAGATATTACCGAGTGGATGTCTCAGAATTTTCTACAGTACAGTTGTATTTAGTTATCCCTCCAGTAGCGTTATTACTATTATCACTATCATACTATTATACAGCTATATATAACACACACACACACACACACACACACACACACACACACCCTGTGTATTACCACATATCCACTTCTACTTTTTCTCTGTCTGCTGTGTAGTTTCTTAATGCTGTTTCCGTTGCTCAAAACCAGAAGAACAACTTGCTATTATCATTAAGCCACATCTATTAGCATCTCTAAGCTATAAATGTATGAATATCTAATCTTGGCTGATGTTATACAAACTTTTCTAAAAAAAGTTGGGACAGTATGTAGGATATAAATAAAAACAGATGTTTTTTTTTTTTCCATTCAATTACAAAAGCAATACAAAGACGTGTCAATTATTTATTTATTACATATTTATTCTTATACTAACTTTGATGCCTGTTTCATGTTCCAAAAACATTGGTCATTTTAACCTCTATTTTTCTTTACTTTTCCCTTTAGTAATTTTTTAATCTCGTAAAGATTAAAAATCTTTAATGGCTTTCAGTAAACTGGCTTTGGCTTATTTGACCTACAAAAATGTTATTTTATATGATAACTCCAAAAGGAACCTAAATGTGTCATGCAGTTGTTTATACTGTATGTGTGTGTGTGTGTGTGTGTGTGTGTGTGTGTATGGGTGTGTGTGCGTGTCTGTATTTGTGTATGTGTGTGTGTATATGTGTGTGTATGTGTGTGTGTCTGTATTTGTGTGTGCGTGTGTGTCTGTATTTGTGTGTGTGTGTGTGTGTGTGTGTGTATGTGTGTGTATTTAAAAACACATAAGGTTTTGTTTTTTCCGCACAACTTGTTAAATTTAGTAGGTAGGTGTTAAATGTGCAGAAGTGTGTTCTCTGTGGGGGATGTGTAACTTCTCACTTAGAAAATAAACGACATGTAATCTGAGCAGGGACTCTGAAACTTCTGCACACGACAGTATCAGTATTAACCAGTTCTGAAAGGTAGCCTGACCTGCAAACAGCCCTTAGAACATACTGAGTTTCAGTGCAAACGCACACGCGCGCACACACACACACACACACACACACACACACACACACACGTGTGCGCATGCATACAAACACACACACTCTGTTGTGATGCTGACTGGAGCATTACTGCAGCTGCTGTTCAGCTTCGGCTTTAATTATTCAGGATTCATGATTACCCACAGTCCTCTGGGAGGGTCTTGTTAGATTTAAGTAGGGCTGAGATGTTGAACCAAAGCATTAGATGATTAGGTACATGACATATGGTCAGACGTTCATGTACCACAGACAAAGAGTGGCAGTATTGGAGCCTTCAAGTAAAGTGGTGCTTATTGACATTTCTGAATATAACTTGTGTGGACTGGAATTGTGTTGCTTCGCCGGCCCCAAACACACAACAGCAGCACAGTAAACCGCACTACAGTGTAAATACTTTGTGTGTTTATACATTTATTTGAAAATATCATAAGGAAACATCTGACTGCTCTGCAGAAGTTATTTTTAAATGTTCTAATAAATGTTCCAAGAATTCTGTGTGAATTAACTGATAAATACACTCGTCATAAAAAAAATAAAAAAAAAAAGGCAGAGGGCAGTGTGGGATTGCAGGGCTATTGGGAAGGAAGATAAAGGGTACAAGGAACAATAAATGATGATAAATTTGGACTGATATGGGGAATATTTATTAAGCTACACATACAGAATAGTGTCTCTCAGTATGGTATTAGGCTGCCAGGTTTGATAATGCAACATACCAGACATTTCAGCCTGGAGTTGTAGAAGTTCCTAATGGTGTCCTGTGATAATCCATCCCACGCAGCTTCAATATTCTTACACAGTTTAAACCGTTCATCTTGGTGCTGACCATGGTGCTTCACATTATGTAATGATAATAGTGATGTTACTTCTGTGTGAGGAGTAGAGCAGGGAGTGTTGAGCAAAGAGCTGTCAATCAAGCTGCTTATTAGTCACGCCCAAACAATTCTCAAATAGGTTTGATCAGCTGTTATTATGCCCGTTTATCATATTTATATGTTATAATTTATATATTTATTTATTTTTATTATTTAAACTGCTGGATATTTAATATCACACTCAAATTTATTGTCATGCAGTTTCCCTGGGTGTGCCGAGAGCAAGGCAGAGCAGAGGGTATAGTAAGACCAGGGATTAACACATTAACTCACAGAAAGGCCTTATTTCCTGGTTTTAATTCCCCAAACTTGTTAGAATGCTGCACATGTTTAGAATGAAAGCTGCCTACGTCAGCTTTCAGTTCCAAAGCAGGAAGTTGGTGTTCACTGTATTAGTAAGTACACACTAAAAACTCTCTCTGCACCCTGTTGACTGCAGATATAGCCAGTTCCCTTCTAATTATCATGATCAAATAAGGAGTGAATCAGCTCCGGAAAACTTGGAAAGCTTTATATTACAAATCTTACATATTACCCTTCCATCCTAACCACTAATTTCAGGCTAATGTTAAACAACATATAACATTATGCTCTAGTTCATTAATGTGTTACTGATAAAAAGGTGTTGGTTTGTTGTTTGGTGAAACACTAAAAATGAATGCTGTGATGTTGTGCATTAAACCTTCAGGGAGTTGTACGATCAGTTCCTGAAGGAGATGATCATCCAACCGGGAATAGCCAAAGCTAACCTGGGCCTGTCTAGAGAGGACGTGACCATGGAGGATCACGTAAGTACACTTTCCATTTACCACCTCCACCCGTCCCGTCTAGCGTCTCAGGTTTGCCCTGCTTGTTCACAGTTTCCACAGCTTTCAGAATTTTGTGTTTGATTTTGTGTAACTATGCTTGACTAGGAGTGCTTCTTGTCATGTATGGCATGTCATGGTGTGTAAAACGATTTACTTAATTCCCTGTTATTTTTGTATTTATTTTTTTTTTCTCTCCATCCATCCATCCATGTTTTTTCTATGCCTAGCCTCTGAACCCAAATCCAGAGAGTCGATGGAACAATTACTTCAAGGACAATGAGGTTCTGTTACAGATTGATAAAGATGTCAGGTATGTCGCTGGGACTGTGCACTATTTCCCAAATGATCAAAACGCTTTATTTTTGATCAACCAGGGCATGCGTGATGTTTGAAGTTTGTGGAATTTCCTAATATCCAAATAGACGTCCTCATGTGGTTTTCTGACACTGCATATGTTGTAGAGTATCACTATCTTGGATTAGAATTAAATAAGGTTTTTGCCCTGTCCTGTAAAGTTGTTGTAATTTTAAAGATACTTGGATTTTGGACAGCAACAATATGGACAGCCTGTTGTAGCGGTATATCCATATTTCCTCTGTGTCATACTGTTGTTCTTATTAATAAATAAGTGTGTCATACAGAGTCAGATACCACATCAGCACACCTGTTAGAGATTGCTTAACAACTCAACGTGGTTTGAAGCAACTGTGTCAAGATTTAGATACACAATATTAACCATCCAGAAGGATGGATCAGATGTCCTTCTAGATCAGCCAGTTTTTATTTAGGCTTATATTCCTGTAACGTGTCTGGTTCTGTAAGCATGTTGGTTACTTAAAACATATGAGTCATGAGTCATTTTGGTGAGTTAAGCTGCAGCCCTGCACGAGACCCCTTGGTCAGAAGGTCCCCTGCAGTTCCTCCTTCAAAGGCTGTATGAGTACTATTTGGTGAGTTAAGGATTACTGTAGCTCTGCACGAGACTCCTTGGTCACAAGGCCCTCTGCAGTTCCTCCTTTAAAGGCTAGATGGAAATACAGAGCTTTTGACTTTTGAGTACAGGGCTACATGAAGAGAATATAACTCAACCCAATACAAGGAGCTTTAGAAGATCAGCAAAGACCACTGATACTGCATTCCCATTCCCAGTATTATCATAGACAGACAGCAGCAAACTGGATATTGCATTGTTTTTAGTAGAGCCGTGAGCCATATGTCTCATTCCAAATATCATCTTTGTCATCCAAACCCTGCATTATGGAACCAAAATGAGAATACACAGCTATTCCTGTCTTTCTCCACCTTAAAACAATCTACACTGATAAAGCTCCGCTCTGATAAACATCCATTTTTGCCAGTAACACTATAAACTTTTCCGTGGCTTCATGCCACATCAGCCGCATATCACAGTAAGATGCGGATTGACATTTTCACATTTGAATAAGTATAACAATCAAGCCACGCCTTCAGTGGGTTTCAAGGGCGTGTCTGCCAAACATGCGCTCAGTGAACAGTATCAGCACCACAAACACTGATCAGTCTCGAGTTTGCACAGTGCTAATTGATGGTGTATAGGCTCGCATTACGTCTTTGCCACATAACTTCAAAGCTGCTGTCCAGAACTAAAGACGTACCCTTCAGACACCAAACGTAACAACGTTTAAGACAAAGGGGGCAAATTTTATTTTCATACATTTTATCCTTGCCAACCTACCACTTCAATAAGTTTCTCTTCTCCTGCTCATAGACGGTTATATCCGGACATGGCGTTCTTTCAGAGACCCACTGAATTTCCCTGCCAGCTGATCCTGGACCCCCAAAACGAGTATGAAACCCTCCGCAGACGTGTAGAGCAAACTACGCTTAAAGCCCAAACTGTGGACCGCAATCGTAGTGGAGTCACCAATGTGAGTGTGTGTATGGACCTGTATTCGCAGGTGTTTCTTCATACTTCATACATGTCACTAGTTTCATTTGTTACCTGTTTGCTTTGGCCAGTGCCCAGATGGTCAAACACAGGTGAGTACTTGGTGTCTGTGTGTGTGTCTGTGTGTGTGCGCACTGGTCTTGTCACTGTTGTAAGGACCAAATGTAAACAGTGTTTAGAGCAACAAAGGACCTGCTGATTGCTGTTTTCACCACTAATTTTTACTGAGCTTAAGTTTAGGATTAGATTTGGATTTCTAGGCTACAGTTATACAGATGTCAGTAGAAGTCCTCACAAATATAGTGAGACTAACGTGTGTGTGTGTGGTTTGTGCTTGGCGACCTGTACAGTAGTTTAAAAG
Source organism: Prochilodus magdalenae (assembly GCA_024036415.1). Taxonomy (NCBI): domain Eukaryota; kingdom Metazoa; phylum Chordata; class Actinopteri; order Characiformes; family Prochilodontidae; genus Prochilodus; species Prochilodus magdalenae. The sequence continues at coordinate 708,317 of JAMWET010005362.1, read as the reverse complement.
GAAGATAATAAATGTTTGTGGATAAATGTGAAGGTTGTTTATAATAATCTTAAAATAATAATATTGTAGCTGCATGGGATGAATTATTGCAGGGCACCATTAGGAACCATTACAACTCAATGCCGAGAAGTCTGGCCTGTTGGGCTAGCAAACATGGTGGCCCGACGCCATACTGAGAGACTACTTCTCCATGTGTTGCTCTATAAATGATATAATTTAGGGAATATTATGAGATAATGCTAATAATTATGTTATCATGACTTTCACATGAGCCACAGGTGTCGCAGGTCAGCTTTGCTTAGTGAGTTACAGCAGCTACTGAAAATGCATGCTAGCATTTGGAGCCATTTGGATTCCTTTAACATTTAGCCTAAAAGAGACAGCATATTTTTACGTTTTACGCTTAGCCTAACTTTGGAGCATAGTATAGCTTTGTAGTTATTAGTATGTCCTCATCATCCCCCCGCTTCAGTTTAAACCAGTGCCCTGTAGTTCCTGCAGTCTAAGCTCTACTCTAACTGACCTGATTCAACTCCTCAGTGTTCTTTACCTGATCTGATCACATTACATTTAAATTATAGTTTTTGCCTATAAAATTACATTTAAATTATTAGTATTATTATCTTATTACATATTATACAAACCTATGCATATTATATCTACATTATGCAGCAGGAAAGAAGTGTTTCCCAGAAGTGTTTCTCTGTCTTTCACGTAGCATCTTTTTTGCAGATGGTGACTGGACTTCCTTTGTTTGACCTTTGTCCTGTGCCCCGTAGGTGAGTTCTCCGGGGAAGGCGCTGAATCTGTACCCCTCTAACGAGTACGAGGTGCTGCCAAACGGCTGCGAGGCGCACTGGGAAGTGGTGGAGCGGATCCTGTTCATCTACGCCAAGCTGAACCCTGGCATTGCCTATGTTCAGGGCATGAACGAGATCGTAGGACCCATTTACTACACCTTTGCAACAGACCCCAACAAACAGTGGAAAGGTACTAAGCTGACAGTTTACTTGAGTGAAGAACTTTTTATAGTATAGCTTTGCTTAATCAGGCATGTAGCTTTATAACGTGTAGCGTTAGCTGGGTAAAGGACACCCAGGTTCACTGTTTTGTTAAAAGTTTGGAGACAATGTGCCACCTTTTTACACTAATCTTTTGGATATATTTATTCAGCTTCGTTTTTATCAGAGTGTTTTATACTCATCTGACAGTTTTCTGCCAAACTCATGTTAAAACTGGTTGAATATCTTTTGCCTGAAGGTGCTTTAGACACCTGAAAGGCCCGAGTGCCAATGTGTGTGGTTTGGCATAATACCATAGACAGCACTGTCACAAGTCCTAAGAAATCACACTAATGCTGCCATCTACAGGACGAACAGAGGCATTAGCTGGTACTGCACCGATCAGGGGTTGTAGAGTATGGTAGTAATACTTTAAGGTACCATAGAACTCCATTCAGCACATAAATATGTTCTCTGATGTTCTACTTGAAAGAATTGTGACTTTGATTAGGGTAGAAATGCCTATATGAGGTTTCACATGCCAATTTAAAGCCATTGATTTAGTCCTAGAATTAAACAGTCAGTTTCGTTTTTAAAAGTCTGCTCTAATTGGCTGGGCTACAGTGAGACACCACGATGATCATGCAGAAGCAACATGAACTCAGTATGTATCATAAAAGTCATGAAAACAGAAGACCTAGTCATCACTTAACAGCCAGCTTCCATTGGTGAATTCTAATCAGACTGTTTAATATATAGAAAGGGAACTCGTATACAGTAAAGCACAACAGCCATTACACAGTTTTAATGAATTCCATCAGCATTTCCTGTAATAAAGGACTTATTGGATATTAAATATGTTTCCACGTGTTCCTTCCATTAGAGCATGCAGAGGCAGACACGTTCTTCTGTTTCACCAACCTGATGTCAGAGAACCGGGACAATTTCATCAAGAGCCTGGACGACTCGCAGTGTGGGATAACATACAAGATGGAGAGTGTCTTCTCCATGCTCAAGGAGAAAGATGTGGAGCTCTACATGAAACTGGTGAGTAAGCATCCCTCTCAGTCCCAGTCATGTCATTTAACAACATCAACATAGATCAGCATTGATCTGTGTGCTTCGTCAGATACGTTTACTTGAAGTGCCCATATCTGGACTGTTTCTAGCTCTAAGCTGTTGTTTATGTCCCCACAAGTGCATAGTGGTTGGTATGTTGTTTTTTGTGTCAGTCTAGATTTTACATATTCTAAAAATATCTTATGAACTCGATAAATGTACAGTGTCTTTTCTTTCAGAGGAAGTAACACATGTGACTTTTTTCCTTATGCTATTATTTTGATTGTATTATACTCATTATCATATCAAATAGTTGCACCCAGAAGGAATCAACAAACAGGAATGAAACGTGGTGGGTAGATTTGTTTAATGTTTTGCTGCACATGTAGCATAACCATGGACTGCCCTTATCGCTGTACCTGACTGACACAACAGCCACGATTGCAGACATTCAGTGAGCGGTGATGCCCTCTGTAAATCATCCTGTGAGAGAGTAGAGACGTCTGGCATGATGCGTTAGTAAACATGGCGAACTGACACCATACTGAGAGACACTACTTCTGCATGTGTAGCTCAATAAATATTCCCCATATCAGTCTAAATGTATTGTGTCTTTTTTCCTCTCTCTCTAGCAAGAGCAGAACATAAAGCCACAATACTTCACCTTCCGCTGGCTCACTTTGCTACTCTCTCAGGAGTTCTTGCTACCGGATGTTATCCGGATCTGGGACTCACTTTTCTCTGATCAGGATCGCTTCGACTTCCTTATCCTTGTCTGCTGCGCCATGTTAACGTAAGGGCATATAGTCAAGCCGCCTCATGTTTTTGCTGTTGTTGATGTTGCTGTTGTTGTGGATTTAATTTTTTGAGTTGCATTCATTGTAGCATGTTTTTATTTTTATTATTATTATTATTTATTATTTTTATTATTTTGCACAGCACTGTATTCTCACATTTCTCATGCATTGCCTCTGTTTCTGCAGTTTGATCCGGGATCAGTTGCTAGCAGGAGACTTTACAATGAACATGAGATTACTCCAGGTACGGCATGCGCACACAGATGCACCCATCTCTTGCTTTCCTCACGATTATTATGATTTATAGATTAGAAGCATTACTGCAGGTCATATAGTTTTGTATTAGATTGTGAGTTGACGGTGTTATTACAGGTTGTTTAGATCAGTGGTTCTGAAATTGATGGCCCTCAGTTTTGATTAAAGCAGATATGTATATGCACCATCCTAGGGAACATCTACTGGACCACCTGGCACAAATATTATATCACAATACATTAATATATTTTCAAGATAAATTTTATGCATCACAATATTTTTTTCTAAGAATTTTTTAATTGTAACATACAAAATGGAACCTGTAGCACCTCATACACTATGACTTAACATACAGACACTGTACAGTATACACTCTACACAGTCTACACACTATACACGACTCCACATATACACAATACATACAGACACTGTACAGTACACACTCTACACAGTCTACACACTATACACAACGACTCCACATATACACAATACATACAGACACTGTACAGTACACACTCTACACACTACTCACAATATACACAATGACTCCACATATACACAATACATACTTTACAATATACACTCTACACACTACACAGTATACACGATATACACAATGACTCCACATATACACAATACATACTTTACAATATACACTCTACACACTACACACGATATACACAATGACTCCACATATACACAATACATACTTTACAATATACACTCTACACACTACACACGATATACACAATGATTCCACATATACACAATACATACAGACATTTACAATAATATACAGACAATAAACAAACTATATATGGACAGATAATATACAGTTTACAAATTATTTAGTGAGCTGTGTTGTGTTAAGAAGTTCCTGTCTGGTGTAACTGGTCGTGTTTAATGACCCCCAGCACACAAAAAATAGACAAAAACAAGAAAACTACTGAACCAGATCCAGATCAGTCCATGTGTTACAGTGGAAGTTGGTTGCCAGACACAGTATTAGGTGTAGCATGCAGTTTGCACAGTGCTAATTGTTGGGCTATATACTTCCTTAACCTCTTGGCTACAAATGTACAGTATAGAACTAAATTGGCTACGTTTTGTGCTGGGTGGTTGTGTAAATTTTCCCTGTAACGTGTGAATCTCTCTTGCCTTTCTGGCAGGATTACCCCATATCGGATGTCCATACCATCCTGATGAAGGCCAAGGAGCTGCAGGACAGCTCGTAGCCACCCAAGGGCACTCTGGGGTGGAGTAATCATGGAAACCGGTAACAAGGATGACAGCGGTGCCCCATTGCACCCTGGGAGGGGAGGGATGCCACCTTTTGCCATTGCAATTAAAGAGAACTTTTAAGCCTCGGGCTGTCCCTCTCCGAGGCAGAGGGTGGGGGGTGTGGGGAGAGCGGGGAGAGGGGTTGACGGAGGGGTTCCAGCTTTTTATTGCACTGAACACTTGAAGAATCAAACATATACATGGAGCAAGGTAAACAACAACACTCACTTAACCGAGGCAGAGTCCTTAAGTGTCTATAAGTACAAAACACTCCGTAACTCCGAGAAATTGTGGCTTTTTTGGTTTTTTTTCTTTTTCTTCTGTCACAGATTTAAAATGAAGGGTTTTCTCTCTAAGGGTTCCTTTTATCCTCTTTAATGTGTTTTTTTTTTTTTTTTTTTTTTTTTTTAACACCCCAAGTATTTCTTATGGTCTTTGATTTACCTTCCAGAGGTCTGCATTTCTCTTAAGTTAGTTTTTTAAATCAGGGCTGTTCCCGTGTACTTGGGAAGAAGTTGCGTTTAAACGCATTGGGCTGTGCCTTTTTCTCTCCAAGACAGGTGTTGCCAGTTCCATGACATCACAACCACGAAACACAAAGTGCTCTTCTTGTGTCAGACAGAGAGTGGAGATGATTATGCTAGCCTGCACAGTCAAGCCTATGAAAGCCAACACTATCTCCATAGCAATAGGGTTGTTTATTATAGTTGTTGTTGTTGTTGTTGTTGTTGATGTTGTTGATTTTTAATATAAACACACCCATGCTTTTACCATTCACATTCACTCTGTCACTGAAGTGTATCTCTGTTGAGTCTCACAGCATGCATGTGGCCAGTGTGCTGGTGTGTGTCTGTTTTGTTTGTTGGGTTTTTTATTGGGTCACTTCTGTCTGGTTCTGTAGCTGTTATAGATGAATATGGCTCATAATATAAACCAGACATGAATCAAAGACCTAGGCATGTCAGACCTTGGTGATCTGACGTTTGTCTTAGTATTTACTCATCCCAGGCATGCGTGACTGCACACAGTAGGGCCTGATTGTTTTTGGGCGCTCTGGATTAACAGTCTTTTTTACCATCCTGTTGTCTTCAGTGATTGACAGCAAATGAATGTTTACAGTCTGTTACCTGTACATGCCAATTAATCTAGTCCTGCTCCGCCCACAACTCCTTTGAGGTCTTTACAGAGTGCTGCCAGTTATGCTGTTCTGTTAGCAGTTTACAGTTTAGCATTAGCTGCTACTCTGTGCTAGGCAGGTTGGAAAGCACAATAGTAAACTTGTCATCATGTTAACTATTCCAGCACATCTGTCCCATCTATCCCAAACACGTGGTCATGCACACAGCCAGTTGTAATTTGGGTTACCCCTGCTCAAATTACATGTTTAGTTGATAGGTTAGGGGGGTTATTGTGACCTGTACAAAAGTCATGGCACGTTTTATAAGCTATGTTGTGCTAAATTGGACAAAATGCAAAAAGGATTAGCAGAAAAACCAAGTTTGTACTCTCTAGATCATGGTTGGGGGCGGGAGGGGGTGATCCTCTGAGTAATAGTGCTACTTATTGCCACTTTAAGGTGCAGACACTGAATAACAGCCCATTCTGCTAAAAAAAAATCAGCCCAGGAGCTCACAGGAGCTACAGCAGTGCTGTGGTGGAGCTGCCTCTCCTCCGGTTAAAACGCGTAAACCAACCACAGGAGCAGCCCTGAGCTCCAATGTGAAAGACAGCATCAGTGTTAATGGAATTTCTTTTATTTATTTATGTTTTTGGTTCTGTCTGTAAAATGTGGAGTAAGTGAGAAGCCCTTTAGGCTAATAACGGTAAAGGCTGTTTGTGGGCGGAGCATGGACAGATCAGTTGGAACTGGTTGATTGCGGTCTATGGAAGTGAATTCACGTGATTATGAAAATGAACTGTTTTAAGGGAAATTCCACCAATATTTAAAAAGATTCCTACAGATACACGATCAGACACAGATACACGATCATTCAGGGTGGCTTGTTGTGAAAGACTTTGTTGTAGAGATCCTTATTTGAGATTTCTTTAAGGTGATGCTGAATGAAAGCACATGTCTACAACACACACACATTGCATTTTTATTTGCTATCCAGAAATACCAGTAATGATGATGATGATGATGATGATGATGATGATGATGATGATGATGATGAAGAAGAAATGAAGGTTAATCTGGGTAAAGATTCTGGGCTATTTCCCTGCAAGGACCACTCCACCATGACTGTATTACCTCAGAAGGCATCAAGCCTCATCAGGTTCATAACTGTGATGATATAATATAATATCTTTCTGTGAGGGAACTTGGAGGTATTGAACTCTTCAGACATCTGGTTCCCATCACCGCCACTGTAAACAATTGAGATTAAACAAGGGTCTCTAGAATGTTGCATTTTACACCAAATCACTCTGAATGACTTTGTTTACATATTAACCATTAATTACACAGAGGTTATGAAAAACTGGTGGAGCTCCCCTTCAATGTAAACTTGTCAAGCCCATCTGGTTTGTAGAAGTGATGTAGCAGAAGGTTTTATTGTGGTATCTCTCTCTCTCTCTCTCTCTCTCTCTCTCTCTCTCTCTCTCTCTCTCTCTCTCTCTCTCTCTCTCTCTCTCTCTCTCTCTCTCTCTTTTTGTTTTTGTTTTTTTTTTTTTTTAAACGTTATGGTAATTTTAACACTAAGTGTTTTGGGGAAACTGGACTATGTGGAGTGGTAGATGTGGGTGTCTGTTTGTTGTTGTGTGTTTTTATTTTTTTTTATTTATTTTTTTTTTCATTGTTACCAGTATTGTTTATATATTAACCCATGTTAAAGTATGCATTTTGCTTGTTAATCTCATTATCATTCTTTATTTCGGTCACGTCTTCCATTTCATGTTAATCAGACTACATGTACTTGTGAGAGAGTTGTGATCCAAGCCAGCCCTAAGGGAGCCTCTGGCTCGAGTTTAGGGCGGTACGAAATCCATTAAACATGCATTGCCACATGCTATATCTAATTTTCTCTCTTCCTCCTGCAAGGCTCTTCAGGCTATCTGTGCAGGGGCAGTTGTGCGTTTATCTCCAAGCCAGAGGCGTTTCCCTTCACACGTCTCCATGTGGAACCCTTCCATTGCGTTAATGCGTAAGGCGTTGTTGCCAGTCCAGCCTGGCTGATAATCACTCATATCAGCTTTAGGCCTCAGCAGGTCTTTTTTTTTTTTACACCCCTTGAGTAACAGCAGCAGTGCTCAGCGTATTTCCTAAACACCCCGCCACCTTTCTGTGCAGTTATGTCCGTCACTCAACACCATATCAGTCAGCGGCCTAAACAAATGACCATATGCACAAACCAGCAGAACCATGACATTTAAACGATTCTGTCTGTGTGTAATAATAGACTTTAGGTGAGCTTTAAAGGGGGAATTCCACCATTTTATTTTTTATTTTAAGTTCTGCATAATTAAAATCTCCCTTCTAGAGAAGCTGAGCAAGGCAGAATTGTTCACAGTGGTTGTGATGGAAATCAGATGTCGGAAGAGTTTAAAGCTAAAACCACATGATGTTATGATGTGAAATAGTTATGGCTCCACTGCCCAATGTCTGGGATGTACTGTGCGCGTCTCTGATGTACTCTGACATAATTTGCGTTCGTTCTTCATTCATTCATTCATTAATTAATTCATTCATTCATTCATGTTTTGAGCCATTTATCCTTTGGGCTGTGGGGGCTGCTGGGCAGAAGGCACATTTCAAATGGAAGGAGGGATGAATGGATTATTAGAGGGATAGATGGGGGGATTGATGGACGGTCGGACGGATTTGAAATCTTGTCTCTGAGCGACTTTGGAATGATTGTGAGCGATTCTGAGCACCTCGACTCCTGAATGAAGAAGTTTTTAAAAGATTCCTTTTTGAGCTACAGTCACCCTCCAGTGAGAAGACCTCTTAAGCAGGGGTGGCTAGGGGTCAGCAAGTTTACATAGCAAGCAAGCGGACGCGCGTCGAATCCCACTCGATTAAACAGGTGCTCTCAGTCTTCCACAGTTAATCATGCGTGCTCCTACTTTGCTGAAGTTGCGCCTCCAACCACACCAAACCTTTCTGGAGGGCATTGGAAGGTACACTGTGCACACTGGGCATTAAAGAACACACTCCTAAGAAAGACCTGGCAGCAGAGTAGACCGCAGCTGTCTCGTGTTGTGCTTGTTTTGTCCAGCAGGGGGAGCTGGCTGCAGCTATCGCTTCTTCCGCTCACTCGCAGGGGACAGTGGAACATTGGCTAACTCTTAACCTCCACGTCGTACCACAAAAACGGCCTGTTTTGAATCAGCTGTTTCTGTGATGTCATCAGGACAGACTTTTTTTTTTATAGATAAGAGTCTGTTGAAGTCTTAAGGAAAAGTGGAGCTGGAAAGTGACCATACGTGAAATGCATTGTGGTCAGTTTTGGTATATGAAATAAGACAATAATAAAAAAAAGGACAGGAGCTCTTTAAATGTCTAAAGTTAGTGATGAGATGAAAGAAAGGTCAGTGACTTTTTATTGGCGACTGTTGATGCAGTCTGTGCTCAATGACGTGTCCAGAGGCTTTAGCTCTCTCTTTTTCTCTCTCTCTTTCTCTGCCCCCTGTAGTTCTCCTCCTACTTGTCCTCTTCAGGGTGGTTGTGTAACTCAGTTCTCCGTCAGTGTGAGATTGCTAACACATGGTGTTTTTACAGAGAGTCAGGTTCTAGAGCAGTGAGGTCAGTGCGATGCTGAAGGAGAGTTGAGGGAGGGAGGGATGCGGGGGCGTAGACAGCTGCACACTACATCCCTGAAACATTTAAACTAAGCAGAGAGTAGAAAAATGAAGAGGAGAAAACCCTGTCTTATTAGATACAGGAGCTTTGAGCCCCTCGTAGAGAGATTGTTAGTTTGATCCTTGGCGATGCCACAGCAGAAGCAAAACTGACCTCTCTTTGTTCTCTCTGGCTGGGTAGGATGACCATCTCTTTCCCTCATGACTGAGCATGATACCGGACAGCATGGGCGTGTGTTAGTTGATGTAACAGAACTGGCGTTTACTGCTCTCCTCCACTGGTGGTTTCTGGAGGGAGCCTAATCACAGTCATCATAAGAGGAGTAGCACAAATAGCTGCACCTAGACGGAATCATGAGGCGTGCAATTGATTCAAGGTTCATTCTTCGCTATGCATGTGACTTTAGCAGGGATACGCCTCATCATTTTTGTACATTGTTGTAGTGTAAGGGCATCCGATTCCACGCGTCCCTTTTCGCATTACAGCAAAGTTAAAACGTTTATCCGAATCCCACAAGACTTTACTGAGTACCTTGGATTTTGTCAGGTACGCATATCGTTTCTCAGAGCTTATTCCGTTTACCCTACTGTGGTGTTTTAGGCCTTGATCAGAGCTCTAGCCGAGACACCGTGGTACAGTGCGTGTAGAACCATTCCGTCTTGATACACCAAAGGAACAAGATATGAAATGTCAGAGACGTGTAGATTCTGACCCTTGCTTTAATCCAGCACTTAATAATTCATGCTCTCATGTTGTGAGGGCGGGATGAGAGTTTATGCTTCGAGTCCGTATGTCAGAGTCCTCCAGTGGCAGGTAATGACTTTCTTTCAAGCTTTCCGTGTGCCCCCCAGGTTGCATCTGTCTAGCCCCACCCATTTACAGTCACGCATATTGAATAATGTGCTGTAAATGGGCCAGTCATAGCAAAGATTATTTACATATGTCGTTCATAAAGACGCAGAACTGAAAGCTGCTTAGTTTTCAACCCCCTCCGCCCCAAGGCCCACCTAATGATAACTATAGAGCATATGGCGGTCCAACAAAACACTAAAATCAGCTTTTATGAATACAGTTTCTCCAATAAAGAATATTTTTTGAAGTGTCCAAATTCAAACTAGGGAGCTGTGACTGTCCCCCAACGAAGCTTCTCCATCAGTAGCTAGCCAGTGGCGTTCTTATAGTGTGTTTATACATTACAAATATTTATATTAAAATACTTCATACACAGAAGAGCCACATTATTATAATATCTAGAGTAACCCCTGTGTGCGGCACAGATAGCAGCTAGACGGGCTAAGAGTGACTCTGTAAGGTCCTTGTAGAGTGAACACCATGATCAAGGTGGTCCCATAGATGCTTTATTAGGTTCAAGGGGGATTAGAGGGCCAGGGTAGAGCTAGCCGTTTGTCACGGGGCCTGGTCTTGCTAGAAGATCCCATCCAGAGATCTGCATGTGATTTGTAAGGATGGATTCAAACCCAATTCGGTTGAGAGTGCCTTCCACATGGCTGAGTGGCTGCAGAGAATGCCATGAAACCTTGACATCCTTCATGAGCTATGCGTTGCTGCAGTCGAAAGCAGGAAGTGGTCATAATAGTATGACTCCACTCTGCATAACACTAATATACTTATATATGACATTACTGGCCCACTACAAACTACTGCCTCCACCCACAGACCAGTGAAGGGTGCTTCGCAGCCCACAGGTTAAGAAACCCTGCTGTAAAGGATTTCATGAGGTTGAAAACTAGTCAATGAATCTTGGATTTGGTGGGGGAGAGTGGGAATGATATACATGGAGGTTGTAGCATATGAGCAGAGTTATAGCACTACGTTGTGTAACTACTGGAACATCTGAAATGGCAGTGTGCTTACAGCCAGACTGACAGAGTGAGAAGGAGTATAGGCCTTACAGACACAGCTCTGAATGATGGTGGTATTTGAAGTGCAAAATTAACGAGAAGGAGAGAGTATAAAGGCGGTACGGGATTCTAAGAGGACCAGGAGAAAAGTAGACTACAGTGGACTAAAAAGCATTGTAGGTATTTTCTCATCTGCTGATCATCAGAGAGTTTGGTTGGGGGTTTGACATTGTGAGACATGCAAATGTCTCTACCACACATTAAACAAGGAAGGATGAGCCTTGTTCCTTAAGATGGCTTTTAATAGCAGCAAGTCATCTTCAGTGATGAGTGTGAGAATATTCAAAGTGTATGGGATTGATTATCACAGGACACAAAATCTATAACTCAATGCTGAGACGTCTGGCATGTTGCGTTGGCAAACATGGTGACCCAACATCATACTGAAAAACACTACTTCTGTATGTGTAGCTCAATAAATATTACCCATATCACTTTAAATGTATTATAGTCTATTTTTCCTGGTAACATTTATCTTCCCTCCCAATAGCACTGAAATCCCACACTTCCTTCTGGGTGCAGTTATTCTTTTGATGAAGAGTATACGTGTCATTTAGGCTAACAATAATAATTTTAGTAACTTTCTGTCAGGGAGCTTTTAGAGGTGGATGTCTGGTTCCCATCATCACCACAGTAAACAATTCGGACTGTGTAAGTTCACGTTTCACACCAAACCACTCAAAATGTCTCTGTTTGTGTTTTATTCTTTTAATTATGTATAATTTTTAATAAATGAGCTGATGAGAAGGTGGATAGAGAAATGCTGGACATTTTTTGTAATTGTTATAAGCATAACAGTACAGCTTTTGAGCATCTAGCACAATTAATCACAGTTAATCTCATTGCTACATCTGATTATATGTGTTTTTATTGGACTTGGGGATTTAAATGATGATGGTGATGATAACGACCTCTGTTGCTTCACTGATGTTTTTTTCTGATAATAAGTTTGTCTTAAATTTGCATAACCTACATAATAACATCAATCTCTGGCTGTTTTCTAAATGGCATCCTACATACTACTTGTGTACTAAATCTGCCTAATAGTAGTGTTTAGTATGCAGTATGTGACTAAACTGTATATCTGTAGTGTACTGAAGATACCCGGATGTTGTTCTACTCCAGTCAGACTTTCTAGTATACAGGGGGAGCTCTCTTCATGGCGTACTGTATCCCATCATGTACCATGGCCTCTCCAGCTCTCAGCCTGCTTCAGCCAGAGAAAATGGCGGTGGGTAACACTGGGGAGCAAAACACACCCAACGCAGAGTATAAATGTGGATGTGGTGATTGTGGTGGGGTATGTTTTCATCAGAATGAGCCTCAGAAAGTTAAATATACAGGTCTGAAGATTAATAAAAGATGAACTGTCTTTAGAGGATCAGTTTTAGAGTGAAATAGCCGAGGGGAGCTAACAGCTAGGCTAAACATATTTTGAGGTGAACTGAGCAGCGTTAGCAGCAGCTAGCTCTAAACAGTGGATACAGTAATAACAGCTCTGAGGTAAATGTGAGGTCACTGGTCATCACTGTAGGTCAGAACTTGTTACTGTACTGTATACTGCACACAGGGGGTGTATACAGTATGCAGTACATACTACTGTAGTGTGCAGTGTGCAGTATAGTAGTGTGCCATTTTGAATACAGCCTTTGTCTTTTTAGTGAGCATTCTGGTCACTGCTGCTCAACTTAACTTTGGAATTTTAACTTTGTATATTAACCAGTGGATGTAGAGGAGTTCAGAAATGATGTAGCGTTTTTGCAGAGGAAGAATAATGCTCCACATGCTCTTTTTAATGTCCCTTATGTTTAAACCTGTGTGTGTGCCTCAGTGTGTATCTGTGAGTGAGTGAGTGTGTGTGTGCATACGTGTCATTAGTGTTTTTGTTTTTATCCTCCTTCTTTCTTTCTTTTCCTTTCTTTCATTTGCATGTGAGCAGGTTTTGTATAAACAGACGTAGATCTTAGTGTTGAAGTTATATACCTGTTTTTACAGTGTTTGCATATGCACAATAAATATTACAACCGTGATCTCTGTCTCAGCTGCGTCTTCTTTAGTGTTCTCTTTCTCTTTCTCTCTCTCTCTCTGTGGGCCAGGTGGAGGCAGCAGTTTGTAGAGGGCCAGGAATGTCATATATAACTATATAATTGTTATACTAATTATATTAATATAAATATATGTATATTAATGTACTCATGTACAAATAAGAACTGTAGAGTAGAAGGCTAATTACAGCCACAGTTTGAGATTACTTAGCCACTGGCTAACCGCTGATGGAGAGGTTTCCTGGGGCACTTTTACAGTTTCCCTAAAACTGTGTTATGAGATGACATCACCTTGGAACAACAAAATTCCAATGAGACATTTCAGGCAACTACGAAAAGTGATTTCTGTGGGAGAGCGTTTTCCCTATGGTGTGGATGAAGCAGCAGATTGTAGACTGTACAACTACAAGGTGGACCAGCAAGCTTGGAGTGTCTAATAGAGTGGACAGTGAGTGGACACAATGTTTACACACTCCAGCAGCCCTGCTGTGTCTGATCCACTCACACCAGCACCATGTCAGTGTCACTGCAGTGCTGAGTATGATCCAGCGCTCACATAATACCTCCCTGTGGTTGTCCAGTAGGGGTCCTGTCCACTGAAGAACAGGGTATTAATGTTTACAGAGAAACAGATGGACTACAGTCTGTAACTGTAGAACAACAAGGTGCACCTATTTGGTCAGTGGAGCTGATACAATGGACAGTGAGTGTAGGTTTAGTGTTATGACTGATCAGAGTATATATAACCATGTCACGTGATAGCTGTGTGAGGAAATTTAAATAAGAATAGAATTTACAACCACTCGCTTATAGTGCTTAGAAAAATGTTTCTACTGCATTTAGCCCATCCATGAAGTGAAACACCCACATTCGGGGACACTGAGCACTGAGCAAGTTTTATTCACACCTGGGGCTAGGTGCCTTGCACAAGGGTACTTCAGTCATGTCCTGTTGGTTCAAGCAATCAAACCAGCAATCCTTCGGTCAGTTACCTACCCTCCGGTTCACTGCTGCCCTGAGGGTTTCCCATTAAACCACTCTGTATTACTTTGTTTAGTCAGTTTAGTGCAGTTTTGATTTGTTTGGAAAATCGATGGAGATGTCCTTTAAAGCCACTTCTTAGTAAGTCTGGGTACAGTGCTTGGCTGCAGTGCGGTGCAGTGTGCGGCTCTGGCCAGCAGGAGGCTCCAACCAGCGCGGCGCTGTAGCCTCCGCTCAGCCTTCATTTGTTGTTATTCCCGCAACGTAGCGGTTTAAAAGAAGGAATCGAGGTCAAATCTGCAGTGGGTTGCTGCTGCAGCCCCCCCGGTCGCTCCCCTTTTCCTGAGGAGGTAGGTTTGCCTGGAGACGTCCAAAAGAGGGCGGTGTTGGTGCGGCTTGCCCTGGGAGGGTGGCATCGTCGACCAGCCAGCCGGGGAAGATGCACAGAGGAGCCGCAGATTTAAAGCCCCGAGAGCGGTGAGCGGTGCTGGCTGAATACCGCGCCTGGGCTTGGGGCTGGGCTTTTTGGGCTTCGGGCTGGGCTTTCTGCGCTTCGGCTTCGCTCGGTTCTTTTCCTTTTTTGCTTTTTCCCTTTTCCTTTACAACGTGGAGCGACTCAGGGCTTCGGGGATCTCGCCTTTCGCCTTTACCCGGTTTTACCATTGATGTTTTTCTCCTTGTGGGAGCATCTCGGAGCAGAGCAGCAAGAAGAGGAAGACGAGGAGGAGGAAGAGGAGGATGGGGAAAGGACGAATGTGCACTCCGGAGAGGAAGGACAGGGAGAGCATGCAGCCTTAAAATAAGAGGGAAAACGCTTGAACCATCGTCCATTTTGTCACTGGAGGATATGAGGGATGGATTATAAATAGAATCCATCGAGTTCAATGGGAATACAGGCCAAAGATATATCATGTGGATGGGATATACAACTGTGCCAGGATCTGCTCTGGATCAGCTCTTTGCTTGGTGCCTAATGGAGGGAATGGATCGAAAAAGGAATGGAGAAAGAAAGAAAGGAGGCCAGATTTGCTGAAGCTTGGAGAGGATGATGTCCAGTCGGTCACCCCAGCACTGACCTGCTTGTTCTGTCAGTAAACATACATTAGAGTGCTGTTGCCTCACTGTGTGCTTTGCCGGCCTGCATTTGCCCAAGACTGCCATCTTTATTATCTATACAAATATACCTATGTGTGTGTATTCCATGTTTCCAGACTGTCCAGGCCTTCCGGAGTTCCATCTGTAAGGAATTGCAACAAACCGGAATCCCAGTTTTTCCCAATTTCCTATTTCCTTCGGACAGGCTTCCTCCATACCAGCATGCCCCCTTGGCATCTCCTCTCAGGGCTGGCCTAAGATTGCACCTGGAGCCGCCATGCAGATGTGGATGGAAAGGCAATCCCATGGACACATCTGAGGTTCCTTTGACAAGCCGTTTCACTTCCGGCCAGTACTGAATGTGGATTATTGTGGCAGCCCCCAGGGGACGAATATACCAGTGGATCTGCAACAGTGGGCTTTTCTTTCTGTTTGTTGTTTTCCATCACAAGCTTTCTATTGTCTGGATTTCGTTTGAACTGTCCTCCCGTCATCTGTCCTCCCGGACATTTCAGCAGGCCAGGCATCGCTCTGTCCTCCCCTTTTCTCTGTCTGCATCTCAGGGTCCAACGTGCATCATATGTGGAGTTTCCTGGCCTCTAAATGCTGGATGAGGAGTTCCTCTTGCTGGAAGATCCATAGAGTGCAAAAACCAAGAGCGAGGAAGGGGCTATGAATCCTAGATGATGATGATGATGCTGGATACACAGGTAAGCACACCGTACTTCTGTCTAATTTGGCATGCAAGTTGAAGAGGAAGGGCCTGGGAATGCACTCTGAAGGGGACCTCCACCCGCGTTTAAAAATTCCCACATAATTCTGTGGTTGCGGTGCAGACACAGGCCATTCTGAGTGGTTAACTGATTAGCACCATATGTAGTAGCTATGTAGTAGTGATGGTGATGGGAACCAGGGGTCGTCGTGATGCCTACAGCACTGTTTTGCTTACCACCTAAGCATGTTGATCATGCTTATACCTCCCCTTCTATTTAATTGCAGTATAGGTCATGGTCATTTCCTGTATTAAGCTCTCTGTAAGACTCTTCAGACGTCTGGTTCCTGTCACCCCCATTCTGGCTCAGCAGTTGAGCTTTCCACAGCAAGGCTCTTAGAATGACTTAGTAACCGTTGCAGTATGCAGAAATCTGAAGAAGTGGTGGGGTTCCCCTTCAAGTCTATCTGATATGGCATGCTTGAGTGCCGTTTCCAGGTCGGAACAGTATAGCTGATAAAGTAGCCAGTGCTGTTGAGTATGTGTCCCTTCAGCATTTGATGGTCTGCTGGTTTCTGTCTTCACGTATACATCATCAGATAGAACTGAGAGATCGAGAGCTGGACAAACAAATGGACGCGGTTTGGACGCTGTTGCTAGAACTGATTAAAATAAATTAGCATAAGAATGCTGTTCTAATCTGACAGCGGGTCCAGGCTGGGAATCATCCCGCTATAGTCTTTACAGAAAGGATTACAGGCCTGGCACGAGGCCACGTCTTTTGTATGGTGTTATGGCACGCGGAACCTGGCCGGTGCATGGTGGAGGCGTGTGTATGTGTGTTCACCCATTATTGTATCTTTTGTAGGACTGCATAATAAGTTGTCTATGAATGTTCATAACGCTGGTTAATCTTTAAATATGTTACATACTGAAGTAATCAGATTTCTGTAATGAGCACTGTGAACATTCCCAGTTCTATGGGCAATAAATACACAAGTGTGGGATTGTAGTGCTATTGGGAAGGAACATAAAGGTTACCAGAAACAATAAATGATGATACATGTAGACTGATATGGACAATATTTATCGAGCTACACATACAGAAGTAGTGTCTCTCAGTATGGCGTCGGGCCACCATGTTTGCTGACACAGCATGCCAGACCTTTCTGCATGGAGTTGTAGAGGTTCCTAATGGTGTCCTGTGATAATCCATCCCATGCATCTTGAATATTCCTGTAATTCCTGGCAGATTGTGCGGTAGGAGTGAAGGTGGAGTGACACCGGGTCTTCTGCATGTGTGGTGTGTAGCAACAAACTGTTCATCACGCTGACCATGGTGCCTCCTCACATGGATTGGTTGTCTACACCAGCAACGACGTGGTGTTAAGGGTGGTCATCATAGCAGTCTGTGTGTATGTAGTCCTGCGTCGTGCGGCTGTGCTAATAGTCCTGGCACTAACTCGATGGAGGGCAACACTGCTCGCTGAATGTACACAACCTTGTCTGTTGTGTCAGTCAGGTACAGCGATAAGGACTGAGGAGTGAGAAAAGAGAAAGAAAAGAAAGTAGAGAGAAAAGAGAGAGAAGAAAGAGAAAACAGAAATGAAAGAGAGAAAATGAGATGGAAAAATAAAGAAAAGAGAGGGAAAATGAGAAAAAAGAGGGAAGAGAGATAAAAGAGAGGAAAGAGAAAGAAAAAAGAGGGAAGAGAGAAAAGAGAGAAGAGAAAGAAAAAGAAAAGAGAAGGAAGAGAGAGAAGAGGAAGAAAAGAGAGGGAAGAGAAAGAGAAAGGAGAGGAAAGAGAAAGAGAAAAGAGAGGGAATAAAAAGAGAAAAGAGAGGGAAGGATGAGAGAGAGAGAAGAAAGAGGGAATAGAGGGAATGCACTCCTAAGTCTAACCTGTTAGGCCTGCAGTGACTGAGGGGATCCCGGAGAGTGTGCAGTCAGTGCATCTCCCGCAGTCAGTGCATCACCCGCACTCGTCCGTCATGAGTTGCAGGGAGAGAACCGCTCAGGTAGTTCAGTCGCCATGGTTACCGACAAGAAAAATCCCAGTCGGTGTCATTGATTTAGATTCTGCTGCTTTACCTTCAGAGAAAAAACTCCACCTTCTCTCTCCCTCTTCCTCTCTCTCTCTCTCTCTCTCTCTCTCTCTCTATCTCTCTCTCTCTCTCTCTCTCTCTCTCTCTGTCTCTCTCTCTCTCTTTCTCTCTTCCTCTCTCTCTATCATTCTCTCTCTCTCTTTTTCTGTCTCTCTCTCTCTCTCTCTCTCTTCCTCTCTCTCTCTTTCTGTCTCTCTCTCTCTCTCTCTCTCTTTCTCTCACTCTATCATTCTTTCTCTCTCTTTTTCTCTCTCTCTCTCTCTCCTCCTTTCTCTCTCTTTCTGTCTCTCTCTCTCTTTTTCTCTCACTCTCTCTCTATCTCTCTCTCTCTCTGTCTCTCTCTCTCTCTCTCTCTCTCTTTCTCTCTTCCTCTCTCTCTATCTCTCTCTCTTCATCTACTTTCTTGCTTTTTTCCTTTACCTCCTCACCATTCTTTCTCTCCTTCTCTTTTCATCTCCCCATCATTCCCTCTTTTTCTCTCACCATCATTCGCTCTCCTTCTCTCTTCGCCTCTCCATCATTCTCCTCACATCTCTGTCATTCTCTTGCTTGTTCTCCACCTCTGTCATTCTCTCTCTCCTTCTCTCATCTCTGTCATTCTCTTTCCCTCTCTGTCATTCTCTCTCCTCTCTTCACGTCTCTGTCATTCTTTCTTCTTCTCCACCTCTCATCATTTCATCTCTTCTTCTCCACCTCTCCATCATTCTCTTTACCTCTCTATCTATATCCCTCTCTCCCTCATACTCTCTCCCCTCATACTTTCCCTCTCCTGATCTATTATTTCTCTAGCTCCCTCATCTCTTTCTCTCTCTCTCTCTCTCTCTCTCTCTCTCTCTCTTTCCTCTAGCTTCTTTACCTTTCTCTTTGTTCTTCCTTTTTCTTTCTTTCTTTCTTCCTGAACCCTTTCTGAACAGCTCTTCTGAATGTCTCCAGTGTGCTGCCCTACAGCTGTGTCATGTACAGATGGTGAAGTGTTACTCTCTGCCTGATCTCAGTGTCAGACACAACATCAGCTCGTTACCTCGTATTCTCAGCAGCTTTACAGCTCACGCAGAGTGAAACACTGAAATTCTTACCT
This sequence comes from Prochilodus magdalenae, assembly GCA_024036415.1. NCBI lineage: Eukaryota > Metazoa > Chordata > Actinopteri > Characiformes > Prochilodontidae > Prochilodus > Prochilodus magdalenae. The sequence continues at coordinate 689,185 of JAMWET010005362.1, read as the reverse complement.
ACCAGTTACATAATAATAAACGCTTATTACAGCAGCTGTTATACGTGTAACAGGGACGATATGATATAGCAGAACTTTATTCTGCCCTGTATATAAACCAGGATAATAACCTGTAACTGTAACCGACTGTTTCCATCAAAAACACTTCTCACCTCTGTGTGTCCAGGATAATCCATCACTGCAGAAATGTGTTCTGTAAGTTTACAGCTGTTTACAGGATGACTCATGGAGGGCATCACTGCTCCATCATTGTCCACTATTGTGGCTGTTGGCTCAGTCAGGTACAGCGATACGACCCCTCCTTACATCACAGGAGCTTGCTGAAACTTGCAGCATTTGCATTTCTCACAGTGTCAGACCTACCCACCAAGTTTCATTCCTGTGGGCTGATTCCTTCAGGGTGCAGCTATTGGTGCACCTGTTCTATTGCTGAAGAGTGTAGATCACCCAGCCCTCTGTTCACACCATAATGATGACTGTGTGTTATCGAAGTATGAACACTCGCTCAGAGCACTGCTCGTAACTTTCTTATAATCATAGTAAGGTGTGTAACGAGAGCTGTCACTCCTCGTGTGGCGTTTGAGGTTTGTGTATTAGCTCTTATTCAGCCTAGTTTGCTAGTTTTTGCCTCTGATAAAAGCCCTATAGAGCAAATGGGTATGATTTCACTCCTGCAGACAAAAGGCCTCTGGACCCAGTGAACTCTCTTTCCGTTTCCCCAGCTAGGCTTGTCTTTATCATTTATTCATACGCTGTGATGTATTATATATCATGCACATAACGTCTGAAATCTTCGAATGCATCTGGCAGGGAACTTCCACTGCAGCGGAGCTTTCCTGTTAGCCTGTAGAGGAAATTAGCTTGTTTATTTCCTTTTTTATATTTTATAAAGCTTCAGAAACGAACTGCCAACTGCACACCGCGCGACCTGCACTGATGCTGATTGTGAATATTATTGAATAGGGCTGCACAGTATGGAACCAGTTAATCTGTATCATGATCTTGGTCATCATAAAGCTTACAATGTGCAAATGAGCTCCCTGACTACTGTAAGTAGTGTGTTGGTGTACAGTAACTCGGTAAGTGTAATGCGTTAGTGTACTGTAAGTAGTGTGTTGATGTACAGTAACTCAGTAAGTGTAATGCGTTAGTGTACTGTAAGTAGGGTGTTGGTGTACAGTAACTCGGTAAGTGTAATGCGTTAGTGTGCTGCAAGTAGCGTGTTGGTGTACAGTAACTCGGTAAGTGTAATGCGTTAGTGTGCTGCAAGTAGTGTGTTGGTGTACAGTAACTCAGTAAGTATAATGCGTTAGTGTACTGTAAGTAGCGTGTTGGTGTACAGTAACTCAGTAAGTATAATGCGTTAGTGTACTGTAAGTAGCGTGTTGATGTACAGTAACTCAGTAAGTGTAATGCGTTAGTGTACTGTAAGTAGTGTGTTGGTGTACAGTAACTCAGTAAGTGTAATGTGTTAGTGTACTGTAAGTAGTATGTTGGTGTACAGTAACTCAGTAAGTGTAATGCGTTAGTGTGCTGTAAGTAGTGTGTTGGTGTACAGTAACTCAGTAAGTGTAATGCGTTAGTGTACTGTAAGTAGCGTGTTGGTGTACAGTAACTCAGTAAGTATAATGCGTTAGTGTACTGTAAGTAGCGTGTTGATGTACAGTAACTCAGTAAGTGTAATGCGTTAGTGTACTGTAAGTAGTGTGTTGGTGTACAGTAACTCAGTAAGTGTAATGTGTTAGTGTACTGTAAGTAGTATGTTGGTGTACAGTAACTCAGTAAGTGTAATGTGTTAGTGTACTGTAAGTAGTGTGTTGGTGTACAGTAACTCAGTAAGTGTAATGCGTTAGTGTACTGTAAGTAGTGTGTTGGTGTACAGTAACTCGGTAAGTGTAATGCGTTAGTGTACTGTAAGTAGTATGTTGGTGTACAGTAACTCAGTAAGTGTAATGTGTTAGTGTACTGTAAGTAGTGTGTTGGTGTACAGTAACTCAGTAAGTGTAATGTGTTAGTGCGCTGTAAGTAGTGTGTTGATGTACAGTAACTCAGTAAGTGTAATGCGTTAGTGTACTGTAAGTAGTGTGTTGGTGTACAGTAACTCAGTAAGTGTAATGCGTTAGTGTACTGTAAGTAGCGTGTTGGTGTACAGTAACTCAGTAAGTATAATGCGTTAGTGTACTGTAAGTAGCGTGTTGGTGTACAGTAACTCAGTAAGTATAATGCGTTAGTGTACTGTAAGTAGCGTGTTGATGTACAGTAACTCAGTAAGTGTAATGCGTTAGTGTACTGTAAGTAGTGTGTTTGGTGTAACAGTAACTCAGTAAGTGTAATGTGTTAGTGTACTGTAAGTAGTATGTTGGTGTACAGTAAACTCAGTAAGTGTAATGTGTTAGTGTACTGTCAGGTAGTGTGTTGGTGTACAGTAACCCAAGTGTAATCGTTAGTGTAACTGTAAGTAGTGTTGGTTTCCTCTAAGTGTAATGCGTTTTCTGTACACTACACTCAGTTTTTCTTGCAAATGTGTGTACAAGTAGTGTGTTGGTGTACAGTAATCAGTAAGCTGCTTTTAAAGCAGTGCTACTGTAAGTAGTCTGTTGGTTCAGTATCAGTAAGTGTAATGTGTTAGTGCACTGAAGTAGTGCTGGTGTACAGTAACTCAGTAAACAGTAATGTGTTAGTGCGCTGTATACCGTGTTGTGTTAGAATGGAAGCTGGTAAGTAGCGTGTTGGTGTACAGTAACTCTCATAAGTGTAATGTGTTAGTGCGCTGTAAGTAGCGTTCCTGTACAGTGACTCAGTAAGAGTAATGTTAATTGGTGTACTGTTATATTGTGTTAGGTGTACAGTAACTCAGTAAGTGTAATGATCAGGTACTGATCAGTGTACTGTCTGTACAGTAACTCTGTAAAAGGGTGTTTAGTGCGCTGTTAGTAGTGTCCAATACAGACTTCACCAGTATACTCTACTGCTCCAATATAAAGATGTAGTGTAAGGGTGCACCACTAATGTAAGCATTAGCAAACATACGCATATGGTGGTATGACAGATTTCCCTAAATGATATTGGATTTTTGCCAGGTTGTTGCCAGCATAATGTCCTAGTGGGCAGTTGGGATCTGCTAAGTATCACCCGCTTTAGTCGCTTTAGGCTGTAAAGGCTTGGAACTTTTACAGAATTCAATAGTACTTTAAGGAAAAGAGAAAGAGGCAAGGGTAGAGAGACTGAGAGAATGAGTGGAGGAGCTGACATGATGAGATCGAGCTGATCAATGATAGATGAATGCAGAAACCTCCACTGATCTGCCTGGAGACATCCACACACATCCACACAAACACACACACACTTTATAGCTCTCGAGGCAGGGTGCGAGATCTCCCATTCATCTTCTCCCTCTCTTTCCCTCTGTCTCTCTCTCTCTCACTACACTCAGTTTTTCAATGGTGCAGTTGGCAGTCCGTCAGTAAGCTGCTTTAAAGCAGAGCTTCTTTATCTCCACCTTCATATGAGCACGTCTCTGCATGAAGAGTGCTCACAGTCCTACAACAGTACTGACCAATACCAGGTCTTAGAATGGAAGCTGGTGTAGCGTATGCATGGAAATGGGTGTAGTCGACTGATTCCTGTATGTCTAAGTGTATTTTTAATTCAGACTTTTATTGATTAGCTAGCATTATGATCAGGCTGATCAGTTACTGTCTGCAAACCTGAAAAGGTCTGTGTGTAGTCTTTCTCTGTGGGGTTATTATTGACTTGGGTTGGACACTATCGGACTCTGGATCATTTTTGCAGTTGCGACACTGAGACTAGTTACATGTTAACCTGGGTTTGTGTATCAGACGTCCCAGAGTGAGGGACATGACCTAGGACCAGTTAACCTGCCGGTTCACTACAGTTCATTGGAACACGAAGATCAAAACACTGACTGTAGATCAACTTCGGAGGCCATGCTGAGTCGGTCCATGGCAGTCGTGGCACAATGCTGTTTAGCCTTTAGATCCATAATCAGTGGTGTTAACAGTTGTCGTAATGGTCGGTTTTGCAGTGAGACACTCTGTCCGCCGTCTGGCAGTGGTAAAAAAACAACCTCATGGACGACATCGCTGCTCGATGAATGTCTACAATCATGGCTGTTGGGTCACTCAGGTACAGCGATAAGGTGCGTCTGTGTGTAGTCTTTCTCTGTGGGGTTATTATTGACTTGGGTTGGACACTATCGGACTCTGGATCATTTTTGCAGTTGCGACACTGAGACTTTGTTATCCTGTTTTTTGTGTATCAGATTCCCCAGAGTGAGGGACATGACACTAGGACCAGTTAACCTTTCACTACAGTTGATTGGGGAAGCCAAAAACTGACCTGTAGATCAACTAGTACGTCCGTGGCCCATGCTGTTTGCCTTTGATCCATAATCAGTTCAACATGTGCTCGGTTTTGCAGTGAGACATTCTCCATCCGCTTTGAAAAAAACCCTTGTGCTAGTGCATGCTAGTGTCGCTGCTGTGCTGAGAATGATCCACCACCCAAATACTGTATGGAGAACAGCAGTCAGGAACTGATCAGTAATGAATGGGATAGAGGGGTCTGAAACAGTAACAGATGGGCTACAGTCTGTATGTGTACAGCTTTAAGGTGGAGCTCATAAATGGGACTTAATGACAATAGAACATAAGCTTCAAACATTATTATGGAGATCCAGATTCAGTTATGAGGTACCAAATGTGAGCATTGCAATGGTGACCCCTGGTTCCCATCACCACCACTGTAAAGAACATCAGCCTGTAAGTTTCCCTACCATGAACCACTTCACATCCAAGCAAGGACTGGTGGAATTTCGCTTCAACACGGTGTCCTTGGTGAAGCGCCCACGTTTAGCGCCCCTGTGTTTCAGAGTAGCAAAGTCTTACGTGTTTACAAGTCACAGCAAACACTTCACATTTTACGGATCTCTCAGTTCAGAGAGAGTTTCAGTCTTTCAGAGTTAGCCTCCATCTGTCCTCCACCTTCCGGTGTTGACATGCAACTATAACCCCGAGAGTAATAAGGGAAACACCCACCTACACACACACTACTGAAAACACACACTAGGGGCCAGTGAGCACACTTGCCCAGATGGTGGGCAGCCCTATTCACAGTGCGCAGGTGGCAGTTGAGGGTTTGGTGCCTAGATTGATTGGCCTCACCTGAAATTCAGAATCGCACTATATCGTATCACCATGTTCTGGCCATGTTCTTGCTCTGAGCCCTGCGGTAAAGAAAAGAACCCATGTGGAACTAAACTGTGATCACATCTGTGTTATCAGCACTCAAAAGCTGGCGACCTTCAGGGTTACCTGTAGACCTGAGGCTAGCAAAAAGAAACCTGATCTATGAAAAGCCTGGGGCAGACTGGCCGTGAGTGCCTCGAGAGTTCGGGATGCTGCTGCGAGTTAGACTCCAGCTGTTCAGGAACCTGCGTCTGTATGTCACAGCTGAAAGCTGTCCAATCTAGAGCTGTGCACACAATTACTAGTGAAACCTTCGAGCTGCCAGTGTACAAATACTCTGAATATCACTCTCAGGGTTATAGTTGCATGTCAACACAGGAAGGTGGAGGACAGATGGGGGCACTGAACAGACTGAAACTCTCTCTAAACTGAGAGATCTGCAAAATGTTAAGTGTTTGCTGTGACTTGTGAGCATATATGACCTTGCTACACTGAAACGCAGGGGCGCTAAACGTGGGCGCTTCACCAAGGACACCGTGTTAAATCGAAATTCCAGTTTTTCAGTCTTTGTTTGGATGTGAAGTGCTTCATGGTAGGGAAACCTACAGGCTGATGTTCTTTACAGTGGTGGTAATGGGAACCAGTGGTCTCAATGTCACAAATATAGACTCTTGATTTACTATTAGAACCATTAATATGTATTGAAATAGTTCTCTGTATGGAGCTATAGAGTTTCCTAATGGTGTCCTGTGATAATCCATCCCCTGCCGCTTAAATATACTCAAATAGGTCCTGCAGATTGTGCGGTAAGGGTGACAACACCAGGCCTTGTGTGACAACAAACTGTTCATCTTGGTGCTGACCACAGTGCTTCCACACACGGATTCGTTGGTCGTCTCCAGATGACCTGCTGCCATTTTGAGTCACTCCATGACAGTCTGGCACGATGCCATTGCACGTCTTTGGTGACGTAGGCGTGTTGTTATGGGTAGTTTTTGTAACGGTCTGGTTGCATGTAGTCCTGCGTTGTGCAGTCTTCTGATAATGGCACTGACATTAACAGGATGACTCATGGAGGACATTACTGCTCACTGAAGGTCTGCAAATGTGTCAGTCAGGTACAGCGATAAGACCCGTGCTTGCTTACGCCATGTACGCATACAAGTGCGACACTTGAATCATGAGCATGTCTCACAATGTCAAACCTCCCCACAACGTTTCATTCCTGTTGCTTGATTTCGTCTGGGTGCAGCTGGGTATTGATGATAAGTGTGTAACAGTGATGTGAGCAGTACCGCAGGTTGACCTGTGCAGTGTCAGCAGCGCTGTAGCTGTAAGGATCTTATAACTGCTGTATAAAAGCTTTTGCTGCTTGTTAGCTGCATTAGCCCTGTAGCTCCTGTGCAGAACTGAGGAGGTGAACCTCTCCAGATGCGTCCCGACTAATCAGCGGGGAGGCTGAGAGTAAACGGGGTGTTTGAGCTCTTCTCTGAGCTGCTCCTCCAGCTTTGGTCTCAGGCTGAAGGTCAGGCTGTGTTGGGGAGTTCAGCTGATGGTTTACACCGTGTGCGGCTGAAAGAGGTGAAAGGTGAACATTAAGCTTGGTTCTGTTTTTTTTTCCCTCCTTTTTTCTCTCTGTTATTTGTCCTCCTCCCGCTGCTCCCCTACAGGCCCCGGCGCTGTGGTTGCTACGGCAACAGAGCACAGGGCAAAACCTCCAGAGTGAAAAAAAAAAAGAAGGAGGAGAAAAAGAGGAGAGACTGGAACCAGTCCCAGACGCTCCCTCTATCTGTCCCCCCATCTCTCTCTCTCCTTCCTTTATTCCCTGGCCTTTTCTCTTTCTGTCCCTCTCACTATCTTTGTTTCTTTCACTCTCATTTTTTTTCTTTCTTTATCTTTCTTTCTTTCTTTTTTATTTATTCATCTCTTTCTTTCTTTCTTTCTTTCCTTCTTTACTTCTGTTCTCACTCATTTTTTTCTTTCTTTATCTTTCTTTCTTTCTTTTTTATTTATTTATTCATTCATTCTTTCTTTCCTTTTTTCTTTCTTTACTTCTGTTTCTTTCAGTCTCATTTTCTTTCTACCCCCTCTTTTTCTTTTTACTCTTTCTTTCTTTTTTCTTTCTTTCTTCTTTCTTTCTTCCTTTTCTATGATCTGTCTGTTTCTATACCCTAATTTCACTTGCTTTTCAGTTTTTTCTTTTCTATCTGTTTTTTTTATCTCTATTTCTCTCTTTCATTCTTTATGTATGTGCTTTTCTTTTAGCATTTCTCTGTTTCATACTTTTGTTTGCTCTCTCTCTCTCTCTCTGTGTTGATGAGAATGTGAGGTCTGTAGTTAGTGATGTTATGGGATAAACGAGTGTAGTCTTTATGGTGTGAGTGATGAATGTGTTTAATAGCGTTTAGGAGCCTCTGCTTTATGTCCAGGTACGGAATGTTGTGATTTATGTATTTGGTCATATACATTAATCAGCACTGTGCAAGCTGAACACACATTGTGTTTATTCCAAGCTGGACTGTGGCTGTAGTAGCTCCGCCTCCGTGCTGCACTCTTTATTTGTGTTTAGACCTGCAGTAAACCGCTGCGTACAGGCTCGGCTGACACGTGGAACAATGTGCTCTGAGTTATGTGGCTCACTCTTCCAAAAGGCCTGGCACAGTGACCCGGCCAAACACTGGCACTACCAGCGCTGGACAGCAGATGGCGCAAACCCCCATGGAAATGTCTCTGTATGTGTGTATGCGTCTGTGAGGCTGAGGGGGTTGAACTCAAGTTGCACCGTAATGCAGGACCATTAACTCACAGCAAGGTCCAGATTTGAAGCCCTCTTGTTTAAAGGCTAAGTAAATCTCATGTGCTTGTAAGACTATATGTGCATTGCAGCCCCAGGAAACACTGACGGAGAATAGCAGGGAAGCCATACAACTTCACTCTGTGGTAGCCACACACACTCCACACTTAACTAAACCCTCAGCCAATAAAACACAAACAACAACAACAAAAACAACAATAAAAAAGCAACAAATATCTCTTTTGAAGGTGGGTTGGGGCTACATGGCATAAGTTTACATACCGCAGCCCTAATGCCCCTTCGCCAATATTATTGAACATAGGGCTAAACGATTAGGGAAGATCCAGATCAGTATTCTGGCTGCGATTTAAACTGCAGTTATTTTCTGGGAACTGATGTCCAGGCCTGGTATCTGGTCAGTAAGACCAAAACATTCCCATCCTTAGTTAGCTGTGTTTGTGATGTCACAGCATAATAGTTGTTTTGCTGCCACCTACAGGCTATAAGTGTTCCCCAGTTAAGATCCAGATTTGATAAAATAGCCTATAGCTGCAGCTCTTGTGATTTAAATGTTGCACAAAATTTTCGTTTCATCTTTGAGCCCTAGTGAAGCACAGTAGTAACAAAACCCTGGTGTTTTTTATTATGTCTGCGATGGACTGGTGGCCTGTCCAGGGTGCTTCCTGCCTAGTGAGTAGGTGCTGGAGTAGGCTTAACCACCTTCCACAACCCAGAAGAATAAGCAGTCTAGACAATGCAGAATTCAAAAACACTTTGTAGGGGAAAAAATATTTGTTATTTTTGTCCAATAAAATCTAAAAAAGTATAAATACACATATATATAGAGATTTAGGCTTTATGGTACAAAATACCTTTATTAATCTGATACTTCAGATCTGATACTTGTACTTTTACTAAGTTAATTTATATTAAAGCACTGTTATTTTTACTCGTGTCTGTGTTTTATCCAGGAATCAATACTGAGTATTGAGTTAGACTTTTCTTCCCACCACAAACAAAGACAACCACCACCAGTTTGAAACTCTGCAAAGTCAGGATTAAGCCACACACAAACCCAGTTAATAATGTAGGTAAAGTTATTTTAGCTAGTCTTGGTATCACTGGACACTGCTTGTGAGTTATCTTTCTGTGACTGAGCTGTTCCGAGCATGAAGGAGTCCAGCAGAGCTGTTGCGTAATGACGGATGCTGCAGCTGTTAATGCGAGCTGTTTTTCTGTCCTTCTGCTCTGTGTTTCTTACTGGCATGCACAGCTCTCTGACGTTTTTGTGAGATTGTAAAGGTGTTGTTGAAATAAGATAATCACTGTTAAGATAATCATCTTCTGACACTGTAAAAAAAACAAAAAAATGTAATGCGTCTGTTTTTTTATATTGTTGTTTATTCATATTAATTGAAAGCGTTATTAATAACAAAGTACAGACACAGGTCAGACGTCATGCTAACATACTTTCCTGCATGTGTATAAAGAGGATGACAGTTATACAGTGTCAGGAATAGAGACTGTGTATACAGTCTATGGTTAGGACTCTCAGAAGCCCTCGTTACTCATTTTCACGATGCCTGGTGATGGGCTGTTAGCTCCCATCACTTGTTAGGCACGTTAGCCACGTATATCCACTGTAGAGATGAAGGGAGCAAACTTTAGCCCCCAAACTTGTCATGGCTGATTGAGTGTATTTGGGATATTGCGGTCATCATCAAAAGAACAGCTGCACCCGGAAGGAAGCAGCTGGCAGGAATGAAACTTGGTAGGTAGGTTTGACATCAGGAGACATGCCAATGATTCAAGTTTTATGCTCAGCTACACATGTGACAAACAAGGACAGGTCTTATCTCAGTACCTGACTGACTATATAAGGTCATACTGTTGTGCATGCTTTCCATTTTGTCTCATACTGTTGTGCACAGAGACAGAGAACCGACGAATGCATGGAGTGACCCGACACCCCTGATTGCATATATTGAGCGAGCAGTGATGCCCTGCATGACTCATCCTGCACCATATGCCAGCACCATTGGCAGACAGCTACATGCACACAGACTGTTACGACAACGTCCTTAACATCGCATCAGCGTCACCACTGACTGCAAATCAACCGACAGAAATGAAACTTGCTGGGTAGGTTTGGTATTTGACATAAGCAAGGATGGGCCTTATCACTGTACCTGACTGACCCAAAAGTCACGACTGCAGACATTCAGTGAGCAGTGATACCCTCCGTGAGTCATCCTGTAAGTGCAATTGGCAGACGGCTGCACCACGCAGGACAACATGCTACGACAACTAACCTTAACACCCCATCAACGTCACCAATGACTGCAATGATGTTGTACCAAACTGTCATGGAGTGACTCAGAATGACAGCAAGTTGACGAGTCCGAATTTTGTCTTGGTGGAGACGACCAGCAAATCCATGTGTGGAGGCACCGTGGTCTAGATTTATCGTCGATTTTCACTTTTATGCATCATTTGAACACAGCAGCTGCCATTTGCACAGAGCTGGCCCCAAAACTGCTTGGAAAGACGTCTGGTTCCATTGACTTACATTGAAGTTAAATTAGGTTTTTGTTCTCTCCTGGAAAGATGCCAGTTTGCAGATACACTTGTTCGTTGGTGGTTTCAGATGGTAAATAAAATGTGTGTTGTAGACTTGGCCACCACTGTAAAGAACATCTGAGTCTCTACAATCTACCATTTCACACCAAACCCACCCTGAATGACTCTGTTTACATCTGAAAGGCGGAATTGTTCTGTAAACTGGAGTGCAGTTCCCCTTTAAGGTTCCCTTTGTTGTCATTTTTAGGGAAAGAAAACTAATTGACACATGCAACGTCAGATTTGATATGCATAAAGTAGCAGCATTCAACAATAACAGGTTCATTATCTTTACTGATGTTATATTATTAACCTGGTGGATGCATAGTGCTGTTTAAATATCACCCTGTACTGTGCCATTCTGCCCGTGTTGCCCGGCTCTGTTACACAGTGTAAAAGATGGATCAGCTTTGAAGTGGAGATGAATCCAGAGTCCGTTTCCTTTTGAGCACTAAGAGCTTTTCCTGTTTCTAGAAATCAATGAGCCGCAATCTAATCTCAGTGACTCAGCAAATCACACACATGCTGGATTACAAAACCAGGAGCCACAACACACACTCGTGAGTCTCACACACACACACACACAATCAGACGCCACCTGATTCTGTCGGACCCAAACACTGATACTTATTAGAGGCTTGAAAATGCATCTGGGTGTATTGGTTCGACTACTTTTGGATCATTGCAGTAGATTAGAATTGATGATAATAGTATTAATAGATTAAACAAAACACATATTATATACATATACCATATCTATAATCTCCTGCTGTGTGAACAATTCCTCTAGTCACCAAACTGTGTGTGTGTGTGTGTGTGTGAGTGTGTGTGTGTGTGGCCAGGGTCTCTAACCCACCTTTTCCTGTAACTGTGTGTCTCACTGACTCAGTGATTCCTCCTGCTGTGAGGAGACTCAAGCTGTGAGAAAATAATGGCACTGCAGCAAGCTGCTCTTTTCATCTCTCTCTTTTCACCTCTTTGTCTCGTTGGTTTGCTTTGTTGTCTGGAATACAGTCACCCTGATAGAAGATAAACACGTAAAGAACTTAATTATTCCTAGTGTGCTTTGGGGTAGGGGAGATTGGAGAGGTTGGGGTGTTGGGGGGTGCACTAGATAAACAGGGCTAACAGGGCTACAGGACCTTTGTAAAGTGTTGAATCATTTAATTTTGTTATGAAATAATTTCACTGAATTGAAGATACTGGGAGAAAACATGTTTATATTCTAATAAGAAGATAAAGTATAAATCATGCAGTGGTATTAGTAATAGTGAAATACCATATAATGTATGGGAATTAAATGTATGTGATGAGATCATCTGCTGCTGCATCCTCTAGTCCTTCATCAGTGACGCTGTTGTGCTGAAAAGTTTTGGTTGGTGGACAATTATTGGTCCAGCAGTGACACTGAGGTCTCGAGCAGCACTGGTGTGTCCAATCCACTCACACCAGCACAACACAGAGTAACACAACACCATGAGGTCAGTGTCACTGCAGTGCTGTGTGTATATATATATATATATATATATATATATATATATATATATATATATATGTATATTTGGAAAATATATAAGACCCCACATCCTGCCCCCACATATTACGAGTGTTTGGGCTGTCTCTTTCCCCATATGGTCAATTATTATTGTACACTTATTATTCTGGCAAAGTGCCAAAGATACATACATTTACAATTAAGGCTGTTTTGTGGTCTTCAATGGTAAAGAGACTAAATCGATACACACACACACGTATTTGCATGAGGTCTTCTCGCTCCTGCTGGACTGTGAAATTTTGGCTCATTAACTCATGCAGATTGATGGTCTTTTCCTGTGCCTCTTGTTAAGTCCAAATTAATATCTCTCTCTCTCTCTCCTCTCTCTCTCTTCCTTCCTCCCTCTTGTCTCGCTCTCATGCATTCACTCACGCATAGGCATATTGGATGTGTCAGGCACAGCACGGTGTATCTCCTCTATTATCTTCCATACACTAATCTAATTAGCCTTCTGTCTCTGCCAGCATTTACCATCACACACAGGAATAACACTCCAACACCACATGCTACAGACAGACAGACACAGACAGGCACACACACACACACCCACAGATAGATACAGACAGACACAGACAGGCACACACACACACACACACACACACACACACACACACAGATAGATACAGACAGACACGGACAGGCACACACACACACACACACACACACACAGATAGATACAGACAGACAGACAGACAGACAGACAGACAGACAGATAGACAGACAGACAGACACAGACAGGCACACACACACACACACACACACACACAAATAGATACAGACAGACAGACAGACAGACAGATAGACAGACAGACAGACACAGACAGGCACACACACACACACGCACACACAGAGAGACAGATACATAGACAGACAGACAGATACATAGACAGACAGATAGATAGATAGATAGATAGATAGATAGATAGATAGATAGATAGATAGATAGATAGATAGATAGATAGATAGATAGATAGATAGATAGATGGATGGATGTGCACACAACAGACCACAAAAGCCCCCAGCTTACAAGATTTACCCGATCTGATCCTTTTCTGATCTGATTTATCCGATCTGATCCTTTTTTCCGAGTCACTGTGTGAGGGCTGATCTGGCTCCTCAGCTACTGAGTGATGCACGTCAGGCTGAGGAGACTAAAGCTCAGCTCTGGCTCAGTTGGACAGGTTTGGGTACATGTCCTCCTTTTTGGCTGTAATGTACTGATTGTGTAGCTGAATAGAAGCAGGATCGAGAGAAGTGTGTCGCAAAGCTGGTTAAACAGGGTGAGTTCATCCTCTGAGCACATGCGAACAGATGTAGCCAAGCTTTCTGCCAAAATGAGCTCAGATTTCATCTTCATATCAAGTGCTTTGTTTTGAGGCTGTGATGTCATAGACAGATGGAGATGATTAAATGTGTTATGTGTGTGCATGTGTGCGTATTCATTTCTGTGTATGACCTAATCAACCCCCCGCCCCCTCCCCCAGGATGATGAACACATGACTTATGTTTTTATTTTTACACTTTAATTTTTTTTTTCATTTTCATAGTTTAGGATAGAATCTATTGCCAGATATCTCTAGATGTTTTGAGAGGTAGTTCCTCTGGAGTCTGTAAGGATTTCTCTGTTGCTTTTATTAGACAAGAACTATTCTCTGCTGTGTGTGTCCTTGTCCTTGTACTCTGCATGGGTGTATTCTGGACCCCGGGCACCGTAGTACTAACTAAAAACCTAACTTTAAAGGAGAGGCCAGAAACCTCATTTTACTTTAATGTAAGTCAATAGAACCAGACAACTTTCAGAGCAGTTTTGGGCCATTTCTGTCGGTCCGTAAGAATTTCACACAGTCTAAACAGCAGCTGCTGTGTTCAAATGAGGCATAAAAGGCAAAACCAGCAAAAATGAAGATACTTGGTTTTCTTCGGACAGGTATGATACAGTGGATTCATTATGCTGTATGTCTGTATGATGTTGTGGGGAATGATAGAAATTCGAAACACACAAGCAACATGGATTAAAATAATACACACGCATTGTCGGGTTACCAGGAACAATAAAGGATGAGAAATTTACACTGATATGGGCAACGTTTACTGAGCTACACATACAGAAGTAGTGTCTCTCTGATTGGGCCCCCATATTTGCTAACCCAACTTGCCAGACATCTCAGCATGGAGTTGTAGAAGTTCCTAATGGGGTCCTGTGATATTCCATTCCATGCAGCTTGAATATTCTCGCACAGTTCCTGCAGATGGTATGGTAGGGGTACAGGTGGAGTGACACCAGGGCTTATAGACGTGTGACATATGGCAACAAACCGTTCTACCACTGTACTTCCTCACATGGATTCATTGGTCGTCTCCACCAGGATAAAAGCAAGACTCACTGAAGGTGCCCCGCTGACAATCTGAGTCACTCCGTGATAGTCCGCACCACTGCAGCCTTTGGTGACGTTGACGTGGTGTTACAGGTAGTTGTCTTAGCGCTCTGTGCATGTAGTTCTGCGTGGTGCAGCCGTCTGCCAATGGCGCTAACCGGATGACTCATGGAGGGAATCACTGCTCGCTAAATGTCTGCAATTGTGGCTGTTGGGTCAGTCAGGTAGAGTGATAAGGCCCATCCTTGCCTACGTCACTTGTCAAACCCACTCACCAAGTTTTATTTCTGTCGGTTGATTCATGCTGGGTACAAGTCTAGCATGTTAGCACTCAAACAGTTCAACTAAACGTCTGTATTTGGCTGATACATTAAAGCTTGTATTATATTAATATTCTTTGTGTTTAGTTTAAGATACCTAATGAACTAAATGCTCACTATGTCGCTGCCTGAAACGTCTGCACAGTGCTGCATGTGTGCGTGTGAGGGTTAACAGCTATGGGTATGTAAGATAAATAGCCTTAGCACTTGGCCTTGACGTGTGTGCTGTTTGTTGACCACACACCTGCTGTTTCCCTTCACACTGTTGACAACACCAACAGTGGGGTTTGCGTCCATTTGTCTGATTGGGCTGATGAAAGGTAAATGTAGGTTTGGGCAGAGTTTGGGAAGACAGGTTACCCTGTGTCTCTGCTGTAGAAAGAGCAGGGTGGCCAGTTTGTTTTGAGAGCGCCTAAAGATTTCTGGGAAATAGTATACACCTCTGATTTGTATTCAGGGGAATCATGGGTGCATTTAACTAAAGGGGTGGTTCCTTAAAACAGCCTCTGGGAAACTGACCACTCAGGAACTGTTTTTTCCCACCATGCTAGATATATTGACGAAAGTATTGGGACACCTACACGCTTCTCCTACAAGAGCTTCAATGACATTCCATTCTAAATCCATAGCCATTAATATGGAGTTGGAGTTTGATGGCGTGTTAGAGCTCTGTGCAGGCCAGTCGTGTTCTTCAATCTCAGATGTTTATAGACCTTGATTTGTGCATTGGGACACAGTCATGCTGGAATACAAAAGGATCTCCCCCATGGAAGCATACATTGTCCACTATGTCTTGGTCTGCTGAGACATTAAGATTTTCCCTGTCCTCATAGCATCATTATCCTCTGCCAGAAATTAATGGTGTGCAAAAGTTTGTGCACCCACTTTATCCATTATCAACAACCTGTTAAGCATGTGGGGTGCATGACCACCCATCTGGCAACAACCACCTGGGATACCATAGGAACTCGTGTTTTGACTGGTGCCATTACAGCTTCAAAGCGCAACAGTCAGTACAGTTTGGTTACTAGGGGTTGAGCAATGGGTGATTTCAGATGAGCTAATGTGCTAACGCAGATGTAGGTGGTGATATCAACAACCTGTTACGCATGTTGGGTGCATGACCACCCATCTAGCAACAACCACCTGGGATACCATAGGAACTCGTGTTTTGACTGGTGCCATTACAGCTTCAAAGCTCAACAGTCAGTACAGTTTGGTTACTGGGGGTTGAGCAATAGGTGATTTCAGATGAGCTAATGTGCTAACACAGGTGTGGGTGGTGATAACTTCTGGGGTTCTCTATCAAGTTTGGTTCTCCTCAGCACATAATCTGCCACCATGTTAGTTAATATTAGGTGATACTGGGAATGGTAAAATATGTGTTGTTTGTTTTTTGGGTTCTAGGTAAAGGCAGTTTGGATAGTTAGCCTATATATATCATCTCGACCTGACGTGAGGCTGTGAGTGGGCAGGTTCAAGGTTATGTCCTGTTTTGGAAGGAAGTGGGTGCAGAGGGGTTTTGTTAGCGTCATCAGGAGTAGGAAGAGGATTTTCCTGTCCTCCAACGCTCTGACCTTTCACTGTACTGAGTGAAACTTTCACTCTTTTCACTCCATCTCCATTCATACCTCTAGCCTCTTCTGTCCAGTCCCACTGCTCCTCTCCTCTCCTCTCCTCTCCTCTCCTCTCCTCTCCTCTCCTCTCCTCTCCACTGCTCGCCTCTCCTCTTCTCTTCTCTTCTCTTCTCTTCTCTTTTCTTCTCTTCTCTCACATCTTGCATGTACTTCTATCCACTCTTCCATCTTGTTATTTTATTTTCTCATCTGTCTCCTCTTTCTCCTTCTTTCTATCTCCCATGCCATTCTCTGTCTTTTTTTATTTTTCTCTCTCTCTCTCTCTTTCTCTCTCTCCTCCATACCTCTGGCCCCAGCAAGCTGTTCTCTCGTCTCCATGGTAACAGATAAGCATCCGGCCTTATGCATCCTAATGTCCCTGAAATCTATCCGTCTGCCCTTTTCTGCTGTTTCAGACTGCATCTGTTCCTCCCTTCATATATTTCATATCTGTTGGTCTCTGTCTCCTCTGTCTCGTGTTCTGATCTCTGCTTTTATTCTGCATGTGGACCCATCAGCAGTGTGCCTCTGTCTCTGCTGATTGGAGAGTGAATGAGTCACATTATTATTCAGCACTGAGATGCAGGGTTGTGTCTGAATAGAGATGTCCTTAAAGGGGAAGTCCACTGATTTGTCAAAATTCCTCGGTTAACACTTACAGAGTCTGGATTGTTGGTTAGTGGTGATGGCTGAGAAGTCTGAGAAGGCTGAGGTATTTACAAGAAATAGTTATAAACCATATAGAAACCGTATAGTTAAACCGTAAAGTAGAGACCCCCAAGGCAAAATACTCCTCCAGTGACAGTAGAGTTCCTCCCTTTAGACCTCCACTGGAGTAAAAGTACTAAAGCATACTAAAGCAAAAGTACTTTAATGGAAGGTCATTGATGTCTATTCAAATGATCATCAGCACAAAACACTGAAGGAGAACAATTTCCATTAGCTAGAACTGTACTGTGTCCTGTGAATTTTGTGAAGTGATTCAGTCTTGTAAAGGACTTAATAAGGCTCTAAAAATAACTGGGCAGTATCTGGAACGGTTCTAATGAGTAATTTAACCATTAATACGATTGTTGTTAACATGTCTGATGTCCTCTAGACATGGCATCAGTCCCCAGAGTGGGATCCAAGGTGGATACTGGAAATCCCCACCTCCTGATGATGTACCTTGAAGGTGGGAGGAAATCTTAAAGGACCTTTGTTAGCTGACTCACTAGCTAATGGCTTTGGGCTTATGCTAATGCAGAAGGACACCAGATAGCTAGTACGCCAACTCAAATGACATGTATGATAGATACATTACCTCAGCAGACTCTCTGAGTGAGAGAAGACTGATCTGACAGTCGCTTAGGGTTGAGTAAAGCTGGAATCACAGGTTTCCTCACAATTGCATATATTCTTGTGCTAACTGCACACTAGTGTGTAGCACTGGCACCTCACAGCAAGAGACCACTGTTGGACCACTGGTGGCAAACGTGATGTTCCACTGGTGTTCTACTCAGCATTTTCAAAGTGCCCTGACAGTGGTTAAGGAGAGTATTGGACAGAACGCCATGGTTCCATGCTTGTTCTCCATTCACAGTCCAATTGAATTATAGCTTCTCATATTTAACATTTCATGTCCTGCGGTGTGAGTATTGCAGATGCGCACATTGCGATGACAATGCTGAAACCATGTGTTGTGCTGCCCCAGTATGCTGGACAATAATCTGGGTGGTCCAGCAGTGGTAAAAAGTCGTCTGGGTGCCGATCTTATCATGCCAGTGAGCCGATATATTGCTATCTGGGAAAGTCCATCAAAACCAGAAGAATAGAGCTTGACAGACTCCTGATAGGAGCTGGGTGTGTTCAGTTCCAGTGCAGTTACTGAGTACTGAGTGTTTTTGACCTCCTACTTTCGTTCCTCACTGTGTACTTGTCTACTGATCATCATAGGGAATCCTGGTGGTTGTATGGTGTATGTATATGTTGAGTATTGCGGTAAGACAACACAAGAAACAAGACAGCAGGCCATATTTGGGACTTCTGTGAGGACACATACAACACAGTGCTACAACACAGTTCTACAAAGTTCTAACACTATAGGACCAAACAAAAGTCCCAGGACAAACACGGACCCCCTCTGTGATGTCCAGGGGGGTTAAATTAGGTGCAAAAGGGTTCCTTGGTTAAAGTAAAAGTAAAGTAGAACCATCTTACCAACATTGTGTATATATAAGGTGTATATATATTAATGATTGGCTAAAAGGAGTGACTGCATTTGCGCGTGCCAAAGACCATAGTGTGAAGGAAGTAGCTGAATCTGCAGGTGTGTGGAAGCGTACGGCCATATGGGTCTTCCAGCTTTGGCTAAAATCCCAGTCTACAGAAAACTCGATTCGGAATAGTGAAAACATCCACCAAATCTGGCCCAACTGCGCAATTCTTTGATGCAAGAGTGTCTGAACATCGATGTGGCCTACATCCAGAAACTTGTTCAGTCCAGCGTGTCACATGTTGCACACAATCAATTGCAAATAGTTGCAGTTAAACACTCTGATGCTTTGAGTGTCGTCTCTGTTCCAAACAGAGTTATGTGCAATAAGTGTTTGTGTTTTGAATACCTGCTGTTTTCCACTCCTCCTCCTCCACCTCCTCCACCGCCGCATTCCTAGAGGCTGGTATTCTGAGAGCGTGCTTTCTATGTGTGTGTGCGCATGTGTGTGTGTGTGTGTGTGTGTGTTGCAATGCCATAGACAAGCTTCAGCTTGCCACTGAGCGTGAACGATAGTAGCGAGACAGAGAGACAGAAAGGAGAGAAATGACCCAGACGCCTCTCGTCTCTCACACCTCCCTTCAAGCATAATAATAACGAGACGCTGCAGCAGAGGAACCAACGAGAGGAAGAGACAGCGAGAAAAGGCAAGCAGTAAAGGACTGATATCCAGGATACGTTGTCCTCACACCTCTCTCGGCTCCGCTGTTGTCCTTAAACGCCGAGACGAAGACGCTGGGAAAACACTATGACAACTCCAAGAAGGTGATGAGAAGACAGAACACGGAGGTAAAGATTGAGGAAACACTTCTGAGGACACGCTGACAAGATGATGAGAGTCCCCTGACAGTGCACTGAGAAGATTCCCAGGAAACACCAGGAAACTGATGATAAGATGTTGAGAACACGTCATTGACATTCTAGGGAACCACCTAGAAAACAGTGAGAAGATGTCAAGGACATACTAAGACCCAAAGCCTGAGAAAACCGTGAGGAACCACTGAGGAACCTTTGTAGGGAACCACTGAGGAACAATTGGGGAAGACTGGGAGTTCATCCCGATTGGTGGGCTCCTCCTGAGTTCGCAGAAATGCAGTCTGGGCCAGCCTTCAGTCTTCAGAGAGCTCTAGCCCAGCCTGTGAGGATGTGCATGCTGGATTTCCATCTGTCCATCCTCGATCATCTGGTAGGCAGTTTCTTCAGTTAAGCATAGTTATGGTACATCATATGTATTTCCTCTCAGACTTTCAAACTGAGATTTGTAAACCCATGACCAAGTCATGTAAACTGACCAGTCTTCCATGTGATCAAGTTAATACTACACTTACTCCGTTTGTAGGCCATGTGTATATTGTAATATGTATATACAGGGGTTGGACAATGAAACTAAAACACCCGTCATTTTAGTGTGGGAGGTCTCATGGCTAAATTGGACCAACCTGGTGGCCAATCTTCATTAATTGCACATTGCACCAGTAAGAGCAGAGTGTGAAGGTTCAGTTAGCAGGTAAGAGCACAGTTCTGCTCAAAGTATTGCAATGCACACAACATTATGGGTGACATACCAGAGTTCAAAAGAGGACAAACTGTTGGTGCACATCTTGCTGGCGCATCTATGACCAAGACAGCAAGTCTTTGTTATGTATCAGGAGCCACGATATCCAGGGTAATGTCAGCATACCACCAAGAAGGACCACTATGGCCACTATCCTGCAAGAAGAATGGCTTAAAATCCCTCTGAGCACTGTGCAGGATGCAGTATATGTCATTCCCAAGACGAACTGATGCTGTTTTGGCCGCAAAAGGAGGCCATACACCATACTAATAAATGATTGTGGTCTAAAACCAGGTGTTTCAGTTTCATTGTCCAACCCCTGTACTTACCGATACTTACCCATGACTAGTCTTTACGGCATGGTCTAAAAGAGTAATGAGATCGAAACTCAGGCTTTTATGTACCTGGGCTGGTCTAACCTCTGCAGAAGGGGAGGGAGGTACAGAAATTGTTCGATGTTGATTATGTATATAGATATGTGCACAGTGTATAATTAATTTTAGAACAACAAAGTCATGACTTGTGAAGTGAATTAATTAACTGTGAACTGGCTAATCACTTGTTGCACCTAAAATGTTTTTATATTCATTGTTCTTGTTTTACCCTAGGTAAGAATGGAATATCCTGGGGGAGGGGCTAATTGAATATAACGTTGTGCAACAGGGATAATGGGGTCACGTTTTGCACAGACGAACAGGCTGAGAGTGTTTACCGAGAGATCTTTAGGACTTTGCAGTCATTGATCTGTTTATCTCGGTATATAGAGTTTGTTATGGCGTTTTGTTTTTCGTTCAGTGTACTCGCTTGTGAATATGTAAATAGCTGTCAATGCACTATTACATGCACCTTAGGTGATGGGACACGGTAATGCCATCACGGAGATTCACTCTTTTAATTGGCTACCTGCCCTTAAATGATCTAAGCACCTTCTACATGCCTGATAAGAGATTAGAACATGCCGTTGGGGCCGCAGCACTACTTTGTCCTCCTTTCATGTTGGACTGATGCCACTCCTACAGCGCTACAGTGACTCACTATCACCTCTTGAGGTACAACGTGGTATTACGAGACAGGACTGGCCAGTCAAGTTAGCATGCTAACTTTAGCAGATGTCGCTTCTGTGCAGTGCATAGACGTCTTTTTGTCAAATCCAGTTATTGCTTTACATTCCTCATATACAAATGTTGCATACTGCGCCTTTAAACATTCATCTAAAACCTGCTGTGATTGGTCAGGGTGCGCACAGGACCGTGATTGTGATTGGTGAGAATTGCTTTGCAGGCCACAGCTGCAAAGGTCAGTATCACAATAATTAGCCCAGGATATACTGGCTGTGAAATGACGCAGCAGATTTCAGAACAGCATTAGAGGAGAGAAAGAGCAAGAGGTAACTTTGACCCGCGCTTCAATGTGTTCTCACGGAGCCAACCTTTTCCATGGCAACAGGTCACAGCTTTCAGCTAAGCAACTTGTTGGTGACTCTGCCGATGTGTGTGTGTGTTTATATGCAGGTTGTCCCACTGGATATAATCCGGAACTTATATTACATGATGCATTGTAGTCATTGTGCATTTGGTCATTGTAGCACAAGGGAAGGGCTGGGAGGGTTACTGTGAGAATGTACTCTGTTACAGATAATTGATTACAGCTCTCGGAGCATCAATAACAGCTGTGTTATTTGTCCAGTCCGTGGTTTTGGCATGGACTGGACAAGTTTCTGGATGTAGGCCACATCAATGTTGAGACACTCTTGCTTCAAAGAATTGTGCATTTGGGCCACATTTGGTGGATGCCGTCCCTGGCACAATTCTGAGGAGAATTCCCTGTAGACTGGGATTTTTGCCACCGCTGGTAGACCTGTATGACCGTAAGCTTCCATACACCTGCAGATTCAGCTACTTCATTTGCTCTTCATATGTCCAAATGCAGTCACTGGTTTTAGCCAATCGTTAACAGCTTTCGAGCCGTTTCCCACACATGGAATGAGACCTTTACTGCACTGTACCACCTTTCTCAGTCTATGGATCCCGTCACTCACACCCCAAAGGTATTTATAGCCTCATCATCCTCATGCAGCGCCCTCTGTAGGAGCATGAATTTTCTACCACCTTAAACACACAGGGTGACTCATTTGTTGTCTGGTGAGCGCATCTCTAGTAAGTTAAGAACAGTGAAGACAGTATAGTGGTGAAGCAGCTAACGAATGACCTTTCACTGACTGTCTGTGTTACCCTAACTGGGCACACCCCCCAGGACCCACTGTGTTTTCCACCTTGACTATAAGCTATTTCAGATGATCACTGTATTGAAGTAAAGTAACCTGATTCCCCAGCAGCACAGCTGTGTCTGATCCACTCGTACCAGTACAACACACACTAACACATTAATGTCACTGCAGTGCTGGGGGTGATCCACCACCCACATAATACTTGCTCTATGGTGGTCCTTTGGGGGTCCTGACCATTGCAGAACAGGGTAACGAGACATACAGAGAAACAGACCGACTACAGTGTAGAAACAAGGAGGTAGTTTTAATGTCATGGCTGAGGTTATGGCCTTATGGATTCTCCTGTATGCATCTCTGCGTCACCACTTGCTCCTTTGTGCTATAATTACCTCATGACGGACTGCCGCTATCAATCAAACAGCACTGCCCTCCTTCACGTGTCCCGGTGATTGGTTAAGAGAGGATCTGCCTACACAACTAAAGCCATGTGTGTTTGTTAGAGTCGGTATTACATGCCCTCACACTCTTGAGCTGTGTTGCTTGTATGTGGAGCAGGATTGAGGTGCTGACTCATGGCAGAGTCTCCTCTTAGTAATTCATTAGCTAGCTCCTACTTTAGCCTCTACATCATGTTGCTTGGCTGGTACATGTGTACGTTATTCAGGGAGGTGGAAGCAGAGCTGGTCTACAAGTCAGCAGCTATTGGTGTAGCATTTCCCAACAGGCTAACATTACTTTGTTTTGATGAAGGAAGCACAGTCACACTGTATTGTGATGATTCCCTGTGGCTTCAGATTATTAGGACACTACCAGCTCCAGGAATTCTGACACTTCGGAATCGCACCGTATGGCAGAAACAGTGCACTGTACAGTGTGTCAGCCGGTATATAGTGCTGTTCAGAATCTCAATGGTAGGGATGCACTGAATGTTTGGCAAACAAAATTATTCAGACAGAAAAATTACAAAGATGGAATAATTAATCCCGAAAAGTGACATTTTTAATGACATCATACCATTTTCCTGGATGTACATGGGAGCCAGCAGGGAACTTTTACTTGTTAGCTTCAGGG
Source organism: Prochilodus magdalenae (assembly GCA_024036415.1). Taxonomy (NCBI): domain Eukaryota; kingdom Metazoa; phylum Chordata; class Actinopteri; order Characiformes; family Prochilodontidae; genus Prochilodus; species Prochilodus magdalenae. The sequence goes on along the minus strand of JAMWET010005362.1, from coordinate 665,592 downwards.
CTGTCACCAATCGCTCTAGGGTTATACCCTCTTAAGGGCTTTGTTGTCCCCAGGGAGTCGCACCGGACCACCTTGACGTTCCAGCTTTTATTCAGCTTCAGGAATTTAAACAATTTTACAAAGGAAAAAAATAAAACATCTCAGAAAACAAAATTACAAAAGTAAAAACTAATTTACAATGTGAAACACTTTTACCAGTACCGAAACACTTTCACAAACTGTGAATTCAGAAAAGGTAGGCCTAACACAGAGGAAGTCCTTGTAAAAAAATATTTGCCCTTGTAATTTTGTTTTGCTTTTGTAATTTTGTTTTCTTAAATGTAATTTTTTTCATTTGTGAATTTGTTTTTATTTTTGTAGTTTTGTTCTATGAAATGTTGTTCTCGGCCACCATACCAGACAGAGTAAAGACCAGAACAGCCAGGCAGACAGCAACTTCTCAGTGCTCGGTCTCACGCGAACTCAACCTCACTCTAACTCACCTTCGTTGGTGTTAACATGGTCTTGTTAGTATGAAATGTTTTACGTTAGTAGACTTGGTAGTAAACAAGCTTCTTTTTTAAAGGGTTGCCAGGTTGGCCTTCTTTGAAGCCCCTGCAAGGAAAAATGCATTTTGGCAGATGTCAGTGTAATATTGGGGCAATAACTGTGAATGGGTTTTCCTGGCAAAGAGATGCATAGTGATTTGCCCCTGCTTCGGAAAAGCTGGGAAGTGTTTTCAGCCCACTGTGAGAAAGTTTCTCTAAGTAGGTTTGTGTCTGGATCGTGCTTGAAAGCACCTTTCTGTAATAAAGTTTATTGTTTACTTTTTGCTGTGAAACATCATTATATGGTGAAGTGAATATATGGCGTGCTGGAGTTTGTTGTGTTAATAAGTCTGTGTGCACAATATGCACATCTGCAGATAACACACTTTTGCACAATATAACGCACATGTAATGTATATGTTTGGTGAATTAAACATATTGATGGGACAGGGGGACATAAAGTGTGGCCTGTGCTAAGGTAACACATTAATAATTTTATATTTTATTTATTCCACCCTATAAAGATGTGACTTAAATCCAAATTGTGAATAGAAAAATCTTTCACTTTAAGAAATCAACACAACATATCATTTAATTATAATAATAAAATAATATTACAAATAAATTATTTTTTATTATTTTGTACATATTTTTTATTTGCTTTTCATCATATTTATTTTTATATGGCATTAATGTTAAATGAAGCATATTCTAAATTCTTACAAAAGGCTTTAACATACATGTTGCCTGACTTGCATTGAAACATGCACTGCAAGCAAAAGTTGGCGCACGCAGAAGAAGGTCAAAGGCCACTTTGGCCCAAGGTTTTTCAACCAGTGGGCCATGAAGCACCCCCTAGTGTTCTGTTGGCCTGTACTCAGGAAGAGGCAGTAGTGTGTAACAGGCTGGAATTGTCATATATAATCATATTAGTATTATATTAAGTATATTAATGTAAATATGTGTATATTCATGTACACATGTACAAATACAAACATCACAGTAGCAGGGTAATTATGCATCTTCAGTTTGAGACTACATAGCCGCCTGGCCTAGCCGCTGATGGAGAGGTTTGTCAGGGTCCTTGTTTGAATCTGGACATGTCATAATTCTTCTTTGACCAGAAACCCACAGGAGTGGAGTCCGACTGTGGTTTAGCTGTTTCAGACTAATCACAAAAACCCTCAAAACTAAAGAGACAAGATCATTGCTCTTGTCAGAAAGCCAGTGTAGTATTTTCAGTGGACACATGACGGACTGCAGCTCCAGATCACATCCAAGTCTCAAGTTTATGTGTCATATGCACATATGCACTTATGCACAGCATGTCAGGATATTCATGCATTGAAACGCGTGTGGTGAGGGTCAGCTTAATACCCTACAGCAGAGCAGCATTAATATAACACTAACTAAACATAGTAAATAACAGAGATATAAAAGAGAGATATTAAATGATCAAGATTTTAGTTGTCTGGTGGGCCGCCATGCTTTGTAGTCCAATGGGAACTTGAGTTAAGAACCCCTGCTTTAGCCACATGTACTGTCCCAGACACTTCTACTCTAGATCTGTGTATCTGCAGGCTTACAAACCCCGTAGAAACAAAACCGCTTCTTTCTTTTGTGCGACTGGCCATAAAAGTCCAGCAGACAGGTTATATTGTGCAAGCGGTGATCGATGCAGAGTGTAGAGTGCTTAAAGACAAGGGGGTGGGGGTTGTGAGGGTAGCGGGGGGCTTCTGCTGGTCTTTTGTTTTTGCAAAATTGCCGATGATGAAAGTGCTTTCTGACAAAAACAATTAGAGGGCTATTACTGAGGGAACTGCATTGTCAGAACCCAGCCGGAGAGAGAGAGAGAGAGAGAGAGAGAGATGAGTGAGAGATTCAGTGAGCATTTAAATGGAAGAAAACATTTGATTTAAGCAAAAATAAATATGTAAATAAATAACATTTATTGAAACTACAATTAAAAGTACATGTAACTTTAAAAATAAAACTACAACTGAAGCTAAAACTGTAAATTGATAATTTATTAATTATGAATATATAAAAAACAATCACCTCAGTAGAAATAGTTTTAATAAGAATAAAGTGTCCATATTTACAGACTGATGTGCAATAAAGTGGTTATTTGCAAGAAAAGATTTTATAAAAAAAAATAAAAATAATAATTTAGCTTGTATTGGGGAAAGCCAGTGGTCCAGTGGACCCTGTACATTTAGAGATTACCCTTATTCCAACAACCCTTAAAGTAATATAAGAGTTTCTCCTGGTAAAGCCAATAGACTCCAAATTAAAAATATATATATATATATATTGTTATAATGAATAATTTTGATCCTTAATTAATGCGCTTTTTAGAACGATCAAGCAATAAAAATGAATAAATTAATTAATAATATTTAAGAAAACTATTGTTGGTAATACTAATATGATTCAGATATTGCAATTCATATCTGAATAATAACAATAATAATATGAATAATAATAATGCTTATCCAGTCTTCCCGGAAAAGCTGTGTCTGTTCTCCAGTGGAAGATTATTTGTCGTTCTCTGTGGTATTTCCCTCCTTCGCTTATTTTGCTCCAAGACTCGTATGCAGGAATGTGAGCACAGTTGATAATAAGCACTCAGGTTTCTGCAAGTTCAACACATTCAGACTCCATTAGCCTTCCTCTCTTTTCTCACACGCTGCTACTCTACTGGGTCCCCTAGCGGCTAGCACGTGCGCCTGAACCATGAATTAACAGGCCACATACATGTGGCAGCATATATGCCGGCAGCTGTAAGCTCTAAATCAGGGGTGCCACAAACTCGCAAATGCCTCAGTTAAAACTTGTTTCCCTCAGAGCTCCAGGTAAACAAGCTACAGTAAGTGAATGACGACAGCAGTCACCTTTAAATGATTCATCCACGTTACTGATCCTACACATGTACACCCATCAGCCAAAACCACCTCAGCGTATCTACACTCATTATGGATTCCACTGATCATACAGGTGCACCTTGTAGTGCAACTACAGCACCTTGTAGTTCTACAGTTCTACAGTTACAGTTCTACAGTCGGTATACTTTATTACCCTGTTTTTCAATGGTCAGGACCCCCACAGGACCACCACAGAGCAGGTATTATGTGGGTGGTGGATCATTCTCAGCACTACAGTGACTCTGAAGTGGTGATGGTGTGTTAGTGTGTGTTGTGCTTGTGTGAGTGGATCACAACAGTGCTGCTGAAGTGTTTAAACACTGGGTCCACTCACTGTCCACTCTATTGGACACTCCTACCTTGCTGCTCCACCTTGTACATGTACTGTCAGAGATGATAGCTCTTCTGCTGCGGCACAATTAAGCCTGGGTCATCCTCTAGTCCCTCATCAGTGGTCACAGGATGCTTCCCACAGGATGCTGCCCAGAGGATGCCGCCCACAGGACCCTGTTGTGCTGAATAGTTTTGATTGGTGGACAGTTCTCAGTCCAGCAATGACACTGAGGTGTCCAGCAGCCCTGCTGCCTCTGGTCCACTCACACCAGCCCAACACAGTGTAGAACTACAAACTGCTCCTATATGGTCAGTGGAGCTGATAAAATGGTTAAAGCATGTAGAAACAAGGAGGTGGGTTTAAAATATATGGCAAAAAAACTAAAATAATTCATTCATTCTAAGCTGCTTATCCCTCTGGGGGTTTTAGAGTCTACCCCAGTGCTTTATTGAGCGGAAGGCAGGAAACCCCCTGGACAGTTTACTGCAGGGGGATTTTAGCATCTCCACTCAGCCTGACCAGGCTGTTTGAACTGCAGACATTTTGGAGTTGAGTCTAATTCAGATAGATGAGAGTCATTGCTCAAATCCAAAATATGAGATCTGGGGACCTCAAGAATACAATGTCAAATACATACTAGCAATGCCAGCATCATCTATGGTGGTTTTCATTTGCTTGTTATTCCAGAAATGATGATGTCCCAAATGATGGGCATTGATGGAGTTGATTCCAAGATTCTTGTTTCCGGAAATCAAAACATAAGACAGGAGATCTGGCAACCTAAACAGCGTAATAGCAAGTACATAATGCTATTATGAATGCTGGTATTATGGTGTATACACACACCCACACCTAGAGGGAAATGTAGCATCTACATTCACCTGACTGCATGTTTTGGACTATGGGAGGAAAGACCACATGGTCACCTACACAGACACGTGGAGAACAAGCAAACTCCACATAGAAAGGATCCTGCACAGGAATAAGACCCCGGCCTGTCTTGCTATGATGATACAGCTTCGTAGCTTTGGTGCAGGCCTTAGCTGATCTACATTTGGAACAAAGGGATAGTAGTAATGCTGGGAACCAGGATGATTTCTCTTCCGTAGGAATTCTGCCCTAAAAAAACCCGGAATGCTGTTGCGATCCCTTTAAACGGGCTCTATAGAGGCTGTGTTGTGAGAGGGTTTTGTTTGTGTACCAACAACAGCAGAGCTTTCAGGCTTCTTGTGATATCATCTGTATACAGACAGCACTGTTGCTAATCTGGCTCCCTTGCTGCTCGTCTCCACCAGCACTGTTTGAAGGGAAGATCAAGGCTGTGGTCGTTGTCAGATAGAAAGAGTCGCCTGTGGTGTGCTCTCTGATAACCAGTGGTTGCCTTGGCAGCGCAGTGGCCATATCTCTAAAAGCCCATCATGACGTGGTCAGGGGGTGTGAATGACCCTTCGCCTCTGGCCCTGGACATACTGAGGCCTGAGGTTGAGTGGCTTAGTGAATCACACGTGACCTTTGACCTTGCTTGGTTTGAGTGGACACAAGCTAAAGATGAACCAAAAGACTTTCAAAGCAGAGTGCTAACAGCTAAACTCCTAAATCAACATGTTGTATGGGATCCATTTTGGCCATGTTGTGCTTTGTTAGTGTGTCTGCTGGGATGTTAAGATGTTAAGTGTTCAGTAAGTGTGTTTAACCTGCAGTTTAGTGGTTTGTATTTACTTTGACAACCAAGACAAAAGTACATCCCAGACAGCAAAACTGTTCTGGTCCAAATCTGGCCCACATTCCCCATTTATATCTGGCCCACTTTCCACATGGGTTGAAGGCACTTAGGTGGACCTCTCACACTAGCAAGACGTGGGCCACATAGGCGCCACAGTAGGGGCATACCTCGGCCAAATATCAGCAACCATGCTGTATCTGTGCCAGAAGTGGACCAGATCTGTGTTGGGACAGGTGGGCCAATTGCATGTTGTAAATGTGTGGGCCTTTGGCTCATAGCAGATTGCCAGTGCCAACAGTGGGTCAGCTTGCCAGATGTGGCCCATATCAGCCTGCTATCTGGAATTTAGCCTCTTTAATTTATGCAATGGTGAAAAAGTGTTAACATGAACGAACTTTGATTTGTTTGATTTTGACTCTGGCCAAAAATGTTTATTTTGGTGCCTCCCTAGTTATTGTTGGTATTAGTGTTATTAACACTGCTGTGCACTTAATTAACAATGTAACTCAACCGAATACCCCAAACAATCCAGGAAATTTGGACAAATAAGGCATTTAGGAGGTTTGCCAGTGTTCACCCAACATTTGAAAAGCAGATGTTCTACATTAAATAGTGTGGAAGTTTAATACTCAAATTATTATAACATGTTAACAGCATTATATTACTTTATTCACATTTTGAACGCCAGTGTTATGACATTTCTGTTCAACTCAAGACGTATAGGTAGTTCCCAACACGTCTACAGAGTCTCAACACAGTTGAGGGGTCTATATGAAGCAGCGCTGCAGTTTGAGCATGTGAGCATGTATAGTGAAAGGGCAGATAAACAGTCCTATAGCTGCATGCTGGTGTCCCTGGCCTGTAGTTAGGAGTAAATGCCGTAATGAAGTTGTGTAATGTTCTTGCTAACCCAGAACAGATGCAGACAGCTGATTGGTTTCAGTGAAGCTATGCGGGGTTCCTGCCTGTAACAGCCTCATGTGTGTGCTTTGTATCAGTGTGTGTTAGGCTACGTGGGGGGATGGAGCTCTGGGGGACCGGAGAGCCGTCAGCGTGTGTTATGGTCCTGTTTGTTAGCATGGACATAAAGAGGCCCTCTTCCCACTGGGAATTACCGCTTAGACAGTCTATTTTACAATTACCCCAGTCTCGGCCTCACCACCTCTGACTTTTGTCATCATTAAATCTTTTTTGTAGTTGCCTGTGATTAATTTGACGTTTGACAACATTGCTTTATGAATGTTGGTAATGGTGTGCTACCAGTATAGTCCATAATCATTGCCATAAGGGCGGACATAAATTTGCAGGCCAAACCAATTAATCTCGGAACAAAAACATAGGAACAGGTTTATTGCATATACGTTATGAGCTCTGAATGTCTACCATATATAGATAGAGATGTATATTCTTCAGTCATTCCAGTCCTCCCTTATCCTCATCAGGCTTGGATCAGTCTTGCCTTTGGGTTTGTCATTGCACTATAGTACTCATGTTGAATGAGTCATTGGCTCATGTCAGCAATGTTATATACACAGTCAAATCACATTATTACGACCATCAGCTAATATCCAGAGTAACCGCTGTGTGCAGTACGGACAGCAGCTCGATGGGTCGAGAGTGACTCAGTAACGATCAAGGCGGTTCCACAGATGCTCAATTTGGATCAATTTTGGGGAATTAGGGGGCCAGGGTGGTACTTGCAAGTCTTGCATATGTTTGTTTTTGTGCATAGGTGCATTCAGTGATACTAAACACAGTAAACTTTAAGATGCAAGTCCTCTTCCTACTTTCAGGCTACCAGGATTTCTGGTAAAGTGTTCGGCAGTGTGGACATTCCCCAGCATATTAGCTCCTGCATCATTTCTCAGAAATGTTGTGTTTAAAGATACTGGTCTTCACCCTCTGCTTCCTAAGCTGCTCCTCTTATCTTGATGGTGTTACGTCCGTTCCTGCTGTGTGGTGGAAAATGAATTGGAGCTCCACGCTTTGATTGTTCACTGGAAACCCCCCCCTATGGTGCCTGGCACTGAAGAGGCTATAAAGAGAGGGATTTCCCTAAGAAAGAGTACCAGATTGGCCCTTCTTCAACATCCAAACTACAGTTTCTAGGAACTGGGAAGGAGATAAGAGGTCCGAGATAAAGATTTAGAGGGTTGGAGCTTCGCTGTCAGTGAGTGAGTGTTTGTGAACCCAGCTCATTCTGAGCTCCACTGTCTGCCAGCGGGCTTAAGGAAGGACTCTCAGTTTCATACTTAACTGAACGATAATAAGGAAGAATTCCTACTAGATCCGTATTAATGTTTGTGCAAAACGTTTTTTGCACAATTATCCAGGAATTGAATACCCAGTCCCAAAAATTCTGCATTATGAATGAAGATGAAATATGATGACACAAGCATATTATTCAGTAGACACGTCCTATGCTAAGTTTTGACTGAGTTCTCTTTGAATACTCTTTTGCCTATCTTCAGATTCAATAGATTGGGAAAAAAAGAGGGGGAGGAAGTGTAACCCACATTGTAAAATGTTCCCGTTGCATGCAATTACACATTTTCACCAGAGAGGTCTCCAAACCTTACTTAGTATAGCTTTAACTATTACCCTGAATTCAGACCATCTAGTGGGTAGCTCAAGGAGCCTGGTGTTAAGGGCAGTCATTGTAATGGCCTGTGGGCATGTATCCGTCTGCCAATGGTGCTGGCACTAACAGGATGACTTACGGAGGGCATCACTGCTCACGGGCTGTTGGGTCAGTTAGGTACAGGGATAAGGCCCGTCCTTGCTTATGTCACATGAGATCGTTCACATGTGTCACAATGTCAAACTTACCCGCCAAGTTTTATAGTTTTATTCCTTTCGATTCCTGCTGGGAGCATCTATTATATATGTGTATATATATATATATATATATATATATATATATATATATATATATATATATATATATATATATATATATATACATATATATATATATATATATATGTATATATAATAGATGCTCCAAGCAGAATATATATATATATATATATAAATATACCATATATGTGTGTGTGTGTGTGTGTGTGTGTGTGTGTGTGTGTGTGTGTGTGTGTGTATATATATATATATATATACAGTGGGGAAAATAAGTATTTAGTCAGTCACCAATTGTGCAAGTTGTCCCACTTAAAAAGATGAGAGAGGCCTGTAATTGACATCATAGGTAGACCTCAACTATGAGAGACAAAATGTGGAAAAAAATTGAGAAAGTCATTTTGTCTGATTTTTAAAGAATTTATTTGCAAATAATGGTGGAAAATAAGTATTTGGTCAATAACAAAAGTTCATCTCAATACTTTGTTGTATATCCTTTGTTGGCAATGACAGAGGTCAAACGTTTTCTGTAAGTCTTCACAAGGTTGGCACACACTGTTGCTGGTATGTTGGCCCATTCCTCCATGCAGATCTCCTCTAGAGCAGTGATGTTTTGGGGCTGTCGGCGGGCAACACGGACTTTCAACTCCCTCCAAAGGTTTTCGATGGGGTTGAGATCGGGAGACTGGCTAGGCCACTCCAGGACTTTGAAATGTTTCTTACGAAGCCACTCCTTTGTTGCCCTGGCAGTGTGCTTGGGATCATTGTCATGCTGAAAGACCCAGCCACGTTTCATCTTCATTGCCCTTGCTGATGTAAGGAGGTTTGCACCCAAAATCTCACAATACATGGCCCCATTCATTCTTTCATGTACACGGACCAGTCGTCCTGGTCCCTTTGCAGAGAAACAGCCCCAAAGCATGATGTTGCCACCCCCATGCTTCACAGTTGGTATGGTGTTCTTTGGATGCAACTCCGCATTCACTTTCCTCCAAACACGACGAGTTGTGTTTTTACCAAATAGTTCTACTTTGGTTTCATCTGACCATATGACATTCTCCCAATACTCTTCTGGAACATCCAAATGCTCTCTAGCAGAACTTCAGACGTGCCTGGATATGGACTGGCTTAAGCAGGGGGACACGTCTGGCACTGCAAGATCTGAGTCCCTGGCGTCGTAGTGTGTTGCTGATGGTAGCCCTTTGTAACGTTGGTCCCAGCTTCCTGCAGGTCATTCACTAGATCCCCCCTTGTGGTTCTGGGATTTTTCCTTACCGTTCTTGTGATCATTTTGACCCCACGGGCTGAGATCTTGCGTGGAGCCCCAGATCGAGGGAGATTAGTAGTGGTCTTGTAGGTCTTCCATTTTCTGATTATTGCTCCCCCAGTAGATTTCTTCACATCAAGCTGCTTGCCTATTGCAGATTCAGTCTTCCCAGCCTGGTGCAGGTCTACAATTCGGTTTCTGGTGTCCTCCGACAGCTCTTTCGTCTTCACCATAGTGGAGTTTGGAGTGTGAGTGTTTGAGGTTGTAGGCAGGTGTCTTTTATACTGTTAACGACTTCAAACAGGTGCCATTAATACAGGTAATGAGTGGGGGAAAGAGGAGCCTCTTAAAAAAGAAGTTACAGGTCTGTGACAGCCAGAAATCTTGCTTGTTTGTTATTGACCAAATACTTATTTTCCACCATTATTTGCAAATAAATTCTTTAAAAATCAGACAAAATGACTTTCTCAATTTTTTTCCACATTTTGTCTCTCATAGTTGAGGTCTACCTATGATGTCAATTACAGGCCTCTCTCATCTTTTTTAAGTGGGACAACTTGCACAATTGGTGACTGACTAAATACTTATTTTCCCCACTGTATATATATATATATATATATATATATATATATATATATACATATGCACACATATAGTCAGTGTAGTGTTTTGCAATGAATCAACTGGAATGACATCGTCTTTGCTCTGTCCAGTGTTCCATTGGGAGCTTCTTGTCGCCAGCTTATTGACTCTTGTTTAAATAAATGACTTCCGGTGTCTTGGTGCTTTCGTCACCAGCAGTGTGCACAGACACTTGCAGATATTTGAATAGTAGCATTAGTCAACATTTAGCATTCGTTTCTTTACCTATCCACTGAGTCTGTCAGCAGACCTAAAGAAAAACACCTACACAACTAGATCCATGCAAGCATGAGGTGTGGTACACCAGCTCATGGCCTGCGCAGAGGGTGGCAATGCAGTCATTTATGTCACGTTATGACTGTCCTGCTCTCTCTCTCTTTCTTGAGGAAGAAGAAACACAGTAATCGGGCAGCTGCAGGATGGTGTTTCAGTCAATTAAGTAGAGGTCTGAGGGAAAGTTGCTGAGATATGAATCAGAAGGCAACACAGAAGTGAGCATTAGCACTGCTGAAGATATCATTGGTTAATGAGTGCTGTGCTTTCTGGCCTCAGCTCTGCTGTCGAAGATGACTACAGTGTGCGTATGGGTTTTCTGACCAGTCACAGCATCCTGACCCTGCAGCTCCACAGGAGTGTTTGCGTCAGTGTTGAAATGAATCTAGATGTTCATGTAGTCCAGCAAAAGGGAAGGTTATGAATGAACAACGCAGGCCGTCCATTAACCACGTCATATTACTGTCTCTCCAGTGAGGTTCTAATGCCCTGCAGGCTGTAGCGCAGTATAGATATCTAGCAGTGTAATTGCACCAGATAATTGGTCCGTATCTCGCAGCTCTGCTTGCCGTACAGTTTGTGACCATCTGTTTAATGATGCTGATTTAAACATGCTCAGCCTCATCACAGCTGGCCTCTGCCTGTCATAGACGGCTGCCCATCGCAAAGAATGAGAGAGAGAGAGAGAGAGAAAGAATGAAAGAAAAAGAAAAGGTGATGGATAAAGAGCAAGAGAGAAAAAAGGAAAGAAAGAAAGAGCATAATAGTGACAGAGAAAGAGAAAAGAAGAGAGACAAAGAGAGAGAAAGAGTGAGAGAGAGAATGAATGAGAGAGAGAGAGAGGGAGGATGGAGAAGAGAGATATAGAGGGTTAAAGAAAGGGAATAAAAGTAAGTAAAAAAGAACAGTGAGCTAAGGAGAACAAGAGAAAAAGAAGAAAATAATAAATTGTAAGAGATTCAGTAAAGAGTGAATGAAAAAAAGGGTAAGAAAGAGAGTAGAAGATAGGGAAAGGGAAAGAAAAGGGAAAGAAGCACACACGAGCAAAAGAGATGGCAAAAGAGATGGCAAAAGAGAGTAAAGAGAGAGATAGATCAAGGGAGAGAGAGAGAAAGAAAAACAGGATGAAAAGAAAAAAGAAGGAAGAGTGAGTAAGAAAGATACAGGGTGAGAGAGAGTAAAGAGAGAGATAGGAGGAGACAAAAAGAAAACAGAAAAGGAGAAGGGAGAAGGAAAGAGAGATGAGAAGAGCAAAAGAGTGAGAGAAAGAAAGGAAGACAAAGCAAATAAGAGTGAAAGACAAAACAGGGATAGATATAGAGAACAAAAAAGGGAGTGGGGAAACAAAGAGGAGCAAAGAGCGAAAGAGGGATAGGGCACAAAAGAGTGAAAGAGACAGGCTGAAAGAGTAAAGACTGAATGATACAAAGTGAAAGAGAAAAGGCAAAGAGAAAGAGTGAGAAGGTAGAGTAAGAAAGAAAGAAGGATACGGAGAGCAAAAAAACAACAACAAGGGCGAATAAGAGCGAAAGCAAAACGGAGAGAATGGGAAAAGGAGAGCAGCATACGAAAGGACGAAAGTAAATGCAAAAGAGAATGGGTCGAGGAGGCAGTAAGAGAGAGAGTGGCGAGAGTGGGAGAGGCGGCGAGGAAAAAGAAAGGAGCGAGAGAAGGTGCTGAAGAAGGAGGAAAGTTCTGAGATGCTCTTCAGCGTGACCTCCTGTCACAGTGACTAATGAAGCCTTTACTGTAAAGCTGATTCACTGTAATGATATCAGTCTGGATTTCATTAGCAGTGATGTCCAGCTAGGCTGGCGGAATAAAAGCCCCCTGCTTAATTACATCAGCGTTATTTCCATCCTCGCTATGTGTGCACCGGTTGATCCGCGCAATGGATATTTCACATTACTCTGTGTCCTTGAGTGTCGGAGGAATGCAGAAAGAGAGAGAATGGGAGAGGGGTGACGGGAAGAATGTGATAATCCACAAGCCACCAGCGAAGGTCTGGATTGATATGCACAGAGCTGAAAATAGCAGTATATATGAACGCATAGATCCGCGTTCGAGACTAGGAATCCCAGAAATGCTGTGATCTGGATGAACTTTGAGCATTGTATAGACCACAGCGGTGTGTGTCAATAAGGTGGGGGTCCGGCTCAGGCCGTGGGGCTTCTTTCCTCAAGTAGCTCTTTTATATAGAAAGACCAGAAACGCGAATGTAAATAAATACATTTTATTACAGGGCTGAGTGCTGAGCTTAATCCTCTTATACAGGAACAACTGCAGACCCTGCTGCGGCGTAGCTCTCCGATGGTGGAGTCTTGGTGTGTGACCTTGCCGGATTAAATAACAGCCTCCACTTTAATAATGATATTACAGACCTGCTCTGCTGAGTCATCCTGGTGCATGAGTAAACCAACCAACTGAACATTTAGATTCTGCGCTTCTTCTTCAGTACCTGTACAGTGCAGTCCACCAGCACACTACAGAAGCCATTTCCTATGAAAACAGCCATTCATTTATTCATGTTATTCACGTTTTAAAAGATATCCTGAGGAGATTAGATCAGAGCCGGGAAAATATGACTATAGCTGTCAATATTGTATTAAACTGCATCAAAGTATGCAATTATATGCATATATCGTCGCTGTCAAATGAAAAAAATTGTCCCATTTTTGACTATTTTCACTTTTATGTATCATTTGATCACATGAGCTGCTGTTTACACTGTGTGTGAATTTCATGATGAATGGACAAACAGAAATGGCCCAAAGATCACTTGGAAAAAGTCTGGTTTCCATTGACTTGCATTAGAATTAAATTGGGTTTTGGCCTCTCCTGTAAAGTTGCTAATTTGGAGATACATGTTTTTCTTTGGACAGCGACGATATACAAGCTAATCAGGATATCATCAGGATATCATCTTTTGTGCCAGAAAGACTCAAAAGTGATGGAACATGCTATTTTAATCCTTGATAAAGTGAACACTTTGAAGGATGACAATTAATAAGACATAAAGAGTCTTTGCGTAGACCCCGTCCTGGGCCCAGGTCATTCAGACCCTTCCAGATCCGGCCGGATATAGACGGCTGTGGGGGTCTACTCCCTGGACAGCTTTCAGTACTCTTACACTTTACAGCCGCATGTTTCGTTACAAAGAGAGCATAATTAGTTTGGTTTGGTTGGATTTAGTGCAGCCTAGTGTGCAGAAGGAGGTGGACGGATCAGTGTTTTTCGTCTTTCCAATAGCCTTTCAGCATGATCAAGCTGATAGCCAATCGAGGGCGAAGCTGGGCTGTTATGCATGGAAAAAAGGACATTGTAGACACAAGCCACACAAACATTAGCAGTGTAAAGATGGAGAAAGGCAGGAGCACACTCTGCACCCTTTCGTTGTTGTTGTTTAATGAAGTCTCCGTCCTAGAGTCCTTTCAGGGGACGGGTTGACGGGACCGGACCAAACTGGAGGTGGGGTGGAGTGGGGTGAGTAGAAAATGTCAGCATGTGAAAGCAGCAGAACAGGAGCGTAATTTTAACCATTTTAAAGACAGGTGGCGCTCTGCGATTGGCCAGAGCAGGGAAGAAAGGAGTGACATTGGAGTCTTCCTGGCAGAACTTGGCTTAAAGCTTTCATTTCTCTTACACCTCACAGCTGTAAGGTTACACTAAAGAAAAGGTCATTGTGCATCATGTGGTGGTGTGCAGCAGAGAGCGGCATGAAGCCACACAAACGTTGGTATTTTGGAGAAGGAACAGTGTTAAGGTGGAGAAAGGCAGGAGGACACTGCACTCTTGTATTGTTGTTGTGGAGTCCATGGCGCAGGGCCTGTCCTAGGCCCAGGTCTTGAAGCTTTCAGACAATCACGGGTTCTGCTGGATGAATCTGCCGCCTGAACGACGAGACCAGGACCAAATTGGAGGTGAGCACCTTGTGGTGGTGGGCAGCCGACAGCATCATGAAGCCACACAAACACTGGCATGGTGCCAGCATTACTGGTGAAAATGGATGATTAGAGGAGAACAGCAGGTTTAAGGTGGAGAAAGGCAGGAGGTTGTTGTATAATACTGGGATTCTCGTGAAGTTCTCTTGGTGGCTCCACCGCTGTGGTCGATGGCAATAATGTAGTCTTGATGGAAGATTCCATGTACTGCTGTGGGCTAAGGTGGTATTTTCAATTGCAGCTCCACTAAAAACAATGGGATATTCGCTCTCCCAATGTCCGTCCACCGCATAGATGCAAACGCAGCATGAGAGTGGTCTTTGATAGTTCCGCCATACAGTGATGTTCTCTCAGTGTGGTCTCAGGTTACAGGAGTTGGAAGTCTTTACCTGGCTTCCCCCACAAGGAACATTAGTTTGACACCTTTTGCGAGTAGCTTTGGTTCAGATGTGGTCAAACGCTGTCAGACCGTCCACATGTGTTTTGTCAGTTCATGTTAGGCCTGCTGTTTTAGTGCTAGTCACATGGTCTGTATATTTATGTAGCATTTTAGGTTTTAACAGGGGGTCTCGCGCAGGCCTGCAGCAATCCTTAACTTGTGAAATATGGCTTGTATGTTATACACTACCGATCAGCTAAATGTATCGTGTCATCGTATTATGAAAAAACAATATTGTATTTTATATATTTATTAAGATTTTGTCATATTGCCAGTGAGAAAAGGAGACACATCAAACAAATAAGACACCTATGGACTGACCATTCAATAGTCCAGATCACTTCTAGTACCACACTTTGGAAGTGTGGGTGCAGATTTCTTTGAGGAACTGAACATGAGTCCCCTGAAAAGAATGGAAGCTGTAATAAACCCAGAGAAACGCCACTGAAAACACATGCTCCACGAGTGACTAGCTCATACGTAATGGCTTCTTCGGCGGTCTCTGACTTTTCCACGGTGCTACATGCTTTTCTTTCTTCTGTTGTTTCTTCCAGTTGTTTGCCTCATACTCTCACACAACAACGTGTATGTGGTTTGGGCCCTGGGATGTGTTTTCTCTTCTCCAGTGTAACCTTTGTGTCGGTTATTAGAGATGCAGATTTGCTTGCATTGCACTTTCTAGACCCACCAAGTACATCTCTCCAAAGGAGCACAAATACTACAAGCTGATGTGGAACATGTCATAGACAAAAGTAAAGGACATGCTGTATGCAGGGTTGATTGTACTCAGCAGATCTATTCCAGAATTGCTTTTGCAATTAGAGAGGGCTCTTCATACACACACACACACACACACACAACGCTCTTCCCCCCAACCGGACTCTTCTTCCCTTCCCATCCCCCTCCCCGTCGCATTCCTCCACTCCCTGAGTGTGTTTTCAGCGCTGGTTCTTACTGGCAGTCGCTCGGCCTCCCCGGCCTACGCATAACACACACCAGATGTGCAAAGTAGAGCAGCCAAAACGTCCTGAGGAGGCGTGCGGGGGAGAGAGGAGTTTCACTTTAACATGAACGCAGCAAATTCATAACAAAGTCTTTTGCACATTTAGATGCACCAAAATCAGTAACAGACATATATTTGTATATTTTGTATATTTGTTGTGGCCATTTTATTGGAAACCCTTCCCTTTGTAGCTCCACATTGTTGGTGTACAGTTAGAGACTGCAGCTCATCTGTTGATGCTCAGTTTGTGTCCAGCCCTTCATCCCTGTTCAGTTTCTGTCCAGAGAGTCACTCTTAGCTGGATGTTTTTGGGTGGCAGTCCACTCTCCTCTCAAAACCCCATCAACGCTGCCTTGTTTGCTCTTATGCAACCCCCATATCTCCACCATTTCAGTTTAACAGTGTGCCTCTACCAAGCATGAACCAGGTAGGTTTGATTAGGTGGGTAGGCTTGATCAATAGTGCAGCATCAGGGGACCTACACTAGCTGGATACATACATAGAGGAGCCATCTATTAGAACGACCTCATGAATTGACCAGTGCAGGGACATACAATAGAAGGGTTTCTAATAAGCTGGACAGTGTATTATGCTGGGCATGGCTCTTGAGTACAGCACTAGGCTTGGCCCTGGCATTTCCAGATTGTCATATAGTGACTCAGAATGACAGTGGGTCATCTTCAGTGACCAGTCCCCCTTTTGTCTTGGTGAAGATGACCAGCAAATCCGTGGGTGGAGGCACCGTGGTCAGCACCAAGATGTTTGTTGTCACACCTCAAATGTCCAAAAGGTCCGGTGTCACTCCACCACCATCCCTACCGCAAACTGTGCTGCATCAAGCTGCATGGGATGGATTATCACAGGACACCATTAGGAACCTCTACAGCTCCATGCTGAGACGTCTGCCGTCTGAACCAATGCCATACTGAGACACACTACTTCTGTATGTGTAGCTCAATAAATATTACCAATATCTGTCAAATTTATCATCATTTATTGTTCATGGTTAGCTTTATCTTCCTTCCCAATAGCACTGCAATCCCACACTACCTTCGGGGTGCAACTATTCTTTTGATTATCAGTGTATAATTAGTGACCTAGTCACTCACAGCAGCATTGTCAGGAGCAACTTTACATGAGTGGGAAAAATCTTGTTTAATTCCAGTGTAAGTCTGTGAAGCCAGTCGTCTTTCCAAGCTATTTTAGACCATTTCTGTTGATCGGTTCATCATGAGATTTTTCCACTGTAAACAGCAGCTGCTGTGTTCAAATGATCCATAAAAGTAAAAATCGACCAAAATGGAGACACATGTTTTTCTTTGGACAGCGAACCCCTGCTAGCTTCGAAATAATGCAGAATAGCTGATGCAGCCCTACTTCACTTTCGCTAACTGAATAACCACGGTGAGGTGACGGCCTCACTTTATGACAGCATTTGAATCATGTGATCTTATTACAACTGAAACAACATCGTTGTTATGACATCATCATCATCATGCCATTTCACACTCTCTCCCTGCTGCAAGTCACTGTTAATCATGAAGCTACTCCATACTTACTGTTTCATCTATGCTAGTCTCCTCCTGCTCTTACTTACACTGTTCTGGAACTGACCACCAATCACTGACCACCTCCTATTTCCACCTGCTGCTGCAGATGCTGTAGATGATGAAGCTGCAGCAAACGTGCATTACTTTTGCACATTTGGCATGTCGGCCTTTAGTCTTTTGGACTATGAATCTGAATCACAAGAAACAGAGAAGACAGAGAGGGAGTGGTGGGGACTAGTAAGAGATCCCGGCCCAGCATCAGAATAGGAAACAAGCTATTGGGCAACACGGAATTATACTGGCCCAAAGGTGAGTCGGCTCACCTAGAAGATGCCAGATTACCAGTCCAGCCCTTTTAGAATCTGAATATCTGTTGCTGGAAAGAAAAGAGGCCAGTGTCACACCACAAACAATGAAGCTCCATTCCATTGTGGCAGTTCTGCTGAAAGGGTTGAAACAGTCAATGTGTTGTAGCTACATGTAACTCATTCACATGCAAATAAATCAGCTGAGAGAGAATGCAGTCAGAAATAGCAGGACCGCAGTCTATTGCACACCTATATAAAGCACCTATAAAGTAGGTGGACCTCACAAAGTCCAGTTGATCTCAACATATTTACAGCATGTAAGTGAAACCGCTGACTTGGTTAATTGTTTGAGTGTAGGGGTTTCCAATAAATTGGCCAGTTAGTGAACTAACAAGATAAGTGGTTCCAGTAACGTGGCCTGCTAGTGGAACAACAAGGGAGGTGTTTCTAATAAAGTGGCCAGTGTGTGGAAGAAAAAGATAGGTGTTTCTAATAAAGTGGCCAGTGAGTGGAAATACAAGATGGTGTTTCCAATAAAGTGGCCAGGCAGTGAAAGCCCAAAGAAAGTGTTTCTAATAAAGTGGCTTGTTAGTAAAAGGCCAAAGAAGGTGTTTCCAATAAAGTGGCCAGTCAGTGGAAGTACAAGCAAGGTGTTTCTAATAAAGTGGCCAGTGAGTGTAAGAACAAGGTAGGTGTTTCTAATAAAGTGTCCAGTTAGTGGAAGACCAAACAGGGCATTTTTGCTATAGTGGCCAGTGAGTTGAAGCCCAACAGACCTGGCCAGTCGCTGAAGGACATGGACGGTGTTTCTAATAAAGTGGCCAGGGAATGAAGGTTTGTAAACACTGCAGGACAAGCTGGTGTGTCAGCCCAGGTTTTTGCTGCCTCAGTAATCCTGAAACTCTATAAACTCTGTGTTTTTCCTGAGTGTGAATGTAGCTGGGTGTGAATCACGTCCATGTGAGAAGGGCCTGGTGCTTTTATGGCTTCTGCTCGATTCTCCGCAGCTTTAAAATGACCCTTTTCATTTCAGCACAGTGCTGCTAAAATATGACCTCATGCTTAGAGAAGAGAGTGGGGGTGGGGTTTGTAGAGTGCATGCGCGAGAGACATACAGAGAGAGCTGGTGGAGGGGGTTGGTGGGAGGTGGGAGGTGCTAGGGGCGGAGCTTGAGGGACCCAGAGCTGAGTCTATTCTCTATCCCCTCAGTGTGTGTCACTGTGCGTGCATGTGTGAGCGAGAGGAGGGAATGAGTTCATGGTTGTCAGGGCTTTTTCTTTTACAGCAGGAGAAAAAACAAAGGTGGATATTTATGCCAAGCATGGAACCAGCCCCACATTCTGTTTGCTCTGGATTATTCCTATTTTGATTTTGGTCCTGGATTCGGATTTTACCCCCTACCCCCACTCCTACCCCCCTGATGGTGCATGTGAGGGGAGCGTGTGTGATGTTTGACGGTGGCGCCTGGCGGATCCGCAGCATTTGGGACGGGGTCAAGCTGGAGGTGGGCGAGCAGACTGGACCGGTGGTACTGAGCAGCTTTACCCAACTGGACCCCGACCTACCACTAGTGGAGGTAATGAGAGAGCAGGTACCATAGAATGATAGATTGCAACTAGCATTCAGAAGTTTGGAAACAATGTTTTCCATGAAATGAAGTCAGTAAAACTGCAGATACATGCGGATATGACCCCAGAGCTCCCCAGATAAACAGTCCAAAGAGCAATAGATCTGTAGATGATACTTTTCAGTGGTATAGTGATGGACGTTATTGATCATTTTTATTATCAGAATATTTCACATATCCTGTTCTGACTTTTTTTGTTATTGGCACCAACGGAAACCTTATATGGTGGTGTAAACATTAACCAAGCACTGTCATGAAAGCACCGTTACAGAAAGGAGACTCCTTATTGAATTTTTATGGATTTTGTACTGTCATTTCAAAACAGTCTAAACCGCCACAGCAGCGCCACATGGCAGTTAACTGAGTTTCACTCACACACAGGTAAAATCCAAATCCTGACAACAAGCTACTCAGCTTTACTGATGCTTCTACACAGTCGAGTCACATTATTATGACCGACCAGCCTCCAGAGTAACCGCTGTGTGTAGCACCGACAGCAGCTAGACAGGCTGGGAGTGACTGGAGTAAGATCCTGGTAGGTTGTCACAGGAATCTGGAGCCATGATGACTGCAGTGCATCCCACAGTTGCTGGAGAGTGCGTGGGGAGGATGCATAGAGCAACCATAACGATTGAGGTGGTCCCATAGATGCTCACTTGGGTTCAAGTCTGGGGAATTAGGGGCCCGGGGTAGTACATGGAAGCCTTGGTCATGTCGCATTGTCTTGCTGGAAGATCTTATCAGCCCAGGGGAAGACAGTCAGCATGTAAGGGTGTACGTGATCTGCAAGAATGGATTCATATCCAAGTCAGTTGAGAATGCCTTCCACATGGATGAGTAGGCCCTGAGAATGCCACGACAATGTAGCTTCCTACTACTTGCTGCTGCCGATGTAGAAAGTAGGAGGAGGTCATAAAAATGTGACTCGACTGTGTAGAATATGTATATTTATAGTACATTCATAGACACTACATTTCTTGGCTGCTGAGTGATGTAGTTGGCCCCTTTCTGGGGTCTTGATTTGTTGTGTGATGCAGATGAGGACCCCCCGGGGTTTCTGAAAGCAGATTATTGCCGCGTTCCCAATGTAATGTAAGAGGTGCACTTCATTAGAGCGTGTGTGGTATATTTATGTAGTGCATTTTCATGACCCCTGGTGGTCCACTATAGGGCCTGCTGGCTCCTGTGAGTCAGTGGATTTGCTAATTTAGGTAATTAAGTCCTAAATTTCAGCCTCTGCTCCGCGTCTGAGTGTGGGAGTGAGTGTGTCGTAGAGGGAGAGAGGAAAATAACAGTGTTTTAACGAGAGACTTGTCTGGGTTTCAGTTGTTTGCTGTCGAGCTCTGGAGAGGGTTTATATGTATCCCCACACGTTTCTCTGCATGGAGATATGGTTCTCTGTTCGGTGTATGTGCTGCTGGCCTGCAGGGTTTTCAGATGGGGAAGGGGGAAGTGTGTGTGGACGGTTTCCAAAGAAGCAAGGCATTAAAGTTATTCAAGTTAAGTTGCTGTTTTGTGTTTTATATTACTTCCTGTGGCCTCAGTTGTGTTGATGCCATGTTTTATTGAAAGCAATGATGCACACATTCTTCAGAGTGGACATCAAGGTTACTGTGTGATTGTGGGAACATTATGTTATCCATGAGGAACAATGATAGGTTCCCCCTGAAAGTGAAAGAGGGGTTTGAGTTAGGTATCTGTGTATGTGTGTGGTTAGGACTGGATTAGGTAGAGCACAGCAGCATGTATATACACTTAAAGTATCAGTGTGCATTGTTGTACTGCATACTGTACCCATACTGTCTGCCGTACCAGTATATGCTGTCTATCGTACTAGCATATAGTGTGTATTGCATACTGTACTGCTCACTTACGCCTTTAATGTATTGCTCTTTAGCTTGTTTATGCTATGGCTAACATGCTAACAAGCTTCAGAACTCTTAAGTTTGTGTTTGATTGTGAATTATGTTATGGCTCTGGTGTTATTCCTGATAGCACACATCCTTAAGCCTCCTAGAGCCATTGACTAACCGTTCTACAGGTTGGAGGCTCAACCAGACTGTACCAATCAATCCAAACCTTCTAATCACTGCTCAGCAACCGTTGCTAGTTGTATAGCTCTATGGGATGTGGTATATCGCCTAGATAGCTCTGTCTGCATACTGGCCAAAGCAGCATGTTGGTTTACCGGGGTAAAACATGGTGCATACAGCATACAACATGCTGCGTTTGGTCAGAGTCCGTATGCAAGCAGTATGTAGCTGACTAATTCAAACACAGCAACACAGAGGAACATGACTACACCACACACTGTGTAATCAGAGCTCCCTCAGGCTGAGTGCTTCCTGAGTGGGCTCTCGAGAGAGAGAGGGAGACTGCGATCCGTGCGCACACACATACCCACTGACATGCTCTTGTGTCTGAGCTCAGGGGACAGCTTAGCTCAGACAGATCCCACACACATACACTTCAAGCTGCTGTTAGCCATCATTCAGCACTATTCCCCCCCCACCCCCGCGTTCTGTATGTGTGAGCACTCATATGGACCCTTGACCCATGAGGAAAGCTGCTTTCTTTAGATTACAGCTATTCTTGTGTTAATGTCACCATATGTATTATTCCTGCGCCGCTGTGCCGCGTCTGCCGCGTCTGCCTTCAGTCAGTCAGTCATAAATCACCCTGTGTTTAGCCACACTTTCCCTGGCAGAAAAAGAAAGCACGTTTACACATTTTCCACCCTTTCACTATGTGGTTGCAAGCGGGAGATGTTAGATTCCAAAAAATCTGACTCCCATTCCATTTGCAGGACATGGGAATTAACTCCCAAGAGTTTATTCCAGGCGGATATCGATCCCAAAAATCCAAACTTGTAGGGCAGCTCCTTCAGGTGGGTAGACGTTTTGGCACTGGCCCTTTGCCGTTTGATTCGTTTATTGGTACACATTTCACATCGTAATTAAATCACACCTGATTCTACTTGCTTAATCATCTGCTTTTGACTTTGGACAATGGAATTTTTGGGTTCCTGCTTTCTTCAAACAAATCCTGCAACCACACCAGCCCTTTGGGGGAAAAAGGGGACACTCCGGATCTAAACAGCAGAATGTCTCACACTAATCGAGGCGTTTTAACATTCCCAAGTTGATGACTTCCAGAACTGTGCATGTTAGACACTGACAGTATTGCCTCTAGAAGCTGGTGAGGTGTGGCCGTCCTGACAGCCATGCCAGGAGGATCTTGGAAGTGGGGGTGGGTGTACTTTGGAGGGTGCATTTCAAGAACCTGTGTCAAGATGTTTTTTAGAAACTCATCAGACATCAAATGAGTCACCTTTCCTGTTTAAGGTGGTAGTAACTTCAGGCTCCTGCAGATGGTGCTCCACACGGATGATTCCAATCTCCACACATTCAAGTAAAGCATGTTTATTATTTCTCCTATAAAGATGTAGGTACAGCTGCTCTTTTCTTAGCACTGGCTCATATGGAGCTAAAAAGAAAGACAGGACTGTGGAAAGCACAGCAGCTCGCCATTCTGTGGGGTCACTAACCCAGTGCTGCTCCAGCCAGTAAGCCCACTCTGATCGCTCCTATCTTCTGTTGCGCAACAGAATTAGCAATGGCTTCATCCACATCTTCAGAAGATAATTACACAGTGTAAGAGGAAGAGAGAGGGGGATGAAAGCATGCAGCACTGGAGGCTGAACAAGGTTTATAATTGCAGGTGCAGGTTTGTAGGATAGTTTAGGCTGATCAGCTGTTTGGTGCCCCAAATTACTTAAAGCAAATAAGGACAGCTTGTATCTCAGCAATTAGCATCAAACAGTTTTGAGCAGTTAAGAAATAATCTTGAATGAATGCAGTTATATGGTTTCTGATAGTTGTACAGTTGCTAACGCAATATGCCAGTTGCCTTGGGATGGAGCTGTAGAGGTTCCTGATGGTGTCCTGTGATAATCCATCCCATGCAGCTTGAATATTCTCACACAGTTCCTGCAGGTTGTGCGGTAGCGCGGGAGGTTAACTGACACCAGGCCTTCTGGACGTGTGACACATGGCGACAAACCATTCATCTTGGTGCTGACTACGATGCCTCCACACACAAATTCGTTGGCCATCTTCACCAAGACCAATTTCGCTACTGAAGATGACCGGCTGCCATTCTGAGTCACTCCATGACAGCCTGGCACGGCACCATTGCAGTCAAAGTGCAACGCTGGCATGGTGTTAAGGGCGGTTGTCATAACAATCTATATGCATGTAGTCCTGCGTCGTGCAGTTGTCTGCCAATGCTGCTGGCACTATCAGAGTGACTCATGGAGGGCATCACTGCTCACTGAATGTCCACAGTTGTGGCTGTTCGGGTACAGTAATGAGACCTGTTCTTGTTTATGTCACATGTGTGTCCGTGTGTAAAACTTGAATCATTGGCATGTCTCATGATGTCCAACCTACCCACCAACTTTCATTGCTGTTGGTTGATTCCTTCTGGGTGCAACTATTTGTGCATTCTTTGAAGATGAGTGAATATACATATATATATTTCTGTATAGAAATGACCACGTACATGTAACATTGCTATATTGTCCTTTATATAGATGCCATAGAGTGTCATCAAGCGTCTGTTCCTTCTAAACTGGAGTCTCTAGGACACCAGTTTCATCACTAAAACGCAGGCAGTCATAAGGAACATAATACGGCACAGCACTGCAGAGTCATGCACTTTCAATCAGCGCTTTTTAATGATCCATGGAGCAGGTTTTCCGGTGCTTGTTCTGCATGGCAATTATATCCGTGTCCCATAAAGAGAGCGCAAACCATAGCCGGCTCTAATCACCTCATATGATCCACTTAGGTAGAACAATCTGATCCACGGAAGTGAATGGCGTATTGCTCCAGGCAGCAGATGCAATTTAACGCTGGTGTAAAATTATGCGTAGCACCCTGGTCATGAGCTGAGAGAGAGAGAGAGGGAGGGAGAGAAAGAGAGAGAGGGGACAAGTTGTGTTTTGCTCATGGCTCTAAATCCTCCTACCCATAATCCTGTTAGTTGATTAAGGCTAATCAGGCTTCTAAGGGGCTAAACACAGATGCGTTTTCCCATATGGAAATTAAATATGTTGTTAACTGTGGTCAGTATATTAAAAAAAAAAACATATAATACTATAATATAATACAAGAAATATACAACATAAGCTCAGTAGACCCGAAAAAATTCACCTTTCATTGTTTAAGGTGGTAGTAACTTCTACCATCTACTTTTGCAGATGTCTCCGCAAGACGATGATGGGGCTATAAATACCTGCGGGGTGTGAGTAAAGGGATCCATAGATTGAGAGGAGGTGGTACAGTGCAATGAATGTCTCTTCCATGTTTGGAAAATGGCTCCAGAGCAGATGTTAATGATTGGCTAAAAGGAGTGACTGCATTTGGGCTTACCAAAGACCATAGTGTGAAGGAAGTAGCTGAATCTGCAGGTTTATGGAAGCGTACGGTCACACGGGTTTACCAGCAGTGGCTAAAATCCCAGTCTACAGGGATTTCTCCTCAAAAATGTGCCAGGGAAGGCATCCACCAAATCTGGTCTGACAGTGCAATTCTCTGATGCAAGTGTGACTGAACAATAATGTGACCTACATCCAGAAACGTGTCAAGTCCATTCCAAATCTAATCACAGCTATTTCCTGAGTTTACTGAATTATCTCCTTTAGCTTTATGAGGTTTGGCATAACAAGAGTGAAGATTGAGATCATACAAGACTGTGAGGTAAGAGGTCATTAGGTTACTTGAATTTTGCGCACAAGCTCAAACGATCATCAGTGTCAGCTGCTAGCACGATGGATCATTAAGAGAGTAAGATTGTTTGGGTAGATCCCACTTATAGCACCCCTTAACCCCACCCCAGAGTAAAGGCCACTCTCTTACTGCTGTGACCCCTGACCCTTAGGGAGAGTGAAGGTGTCAGCTTCCGTTGCCATCTCCTCCACATTATGATTAATTGATTATCTTAGATTAGCTTAATTGATCCACGGTGTTTGCTCAAATGTCGCTGTATCACTTACACTATACCTGCCTCCCTCGTGGATCTGGATCATCTGGCTTTCCTAGGATTTCCAGCTATGGACTGAAACTGCTTAAACACAGATAAACTAATATCGTTTAGTGCCGCCCTCTACAGGTGTTACTGCAGATTCTGAGCTTTAGCTGCCTTTTGGAGTCACTAAATATTCAAAATGGCACACTACTATATTGCCTACTACAATAATGTGTACTGCTTACTGTATACGCCCCCTGTGTGTAGTATACAGTACTGCAACAAGTTCTGACCTACAGTGTAGTATACTAATAGTCACATGACCAGTTACCTCACATTTTACTGTTATTACTGTATCCACTGTTTAGAGCTAGCTGTTAGCTACCCTCGGCTATTTCACTTTAAAACTGAACCTCTAAAGCCAGTTCATCTTTTATTCATCTTCAGCCCTGTATATTTTAACTTTCTGAAGCTCATTCTATTGAAAACATACCCCACTACAATCACCACACCCACATTTATACTTGGAGTTGACTTTGTTTTGCTCCCCAGGGTTACCCACTGCCATTTTCTCTAGCCAGAGCAGGCTGAGAGCTGTTGGGGCAGTAGTGTATGACGGGATACAGTACACCATGAAGAGAGCTCCCCCTGTATACTAGAAACTCTGACTGGAGTAGAACACCATCTGAGTATCTCCAGTACACTTAAATTTTCATATTTCCTACCGGCAACCCATCTCCTCCTTGTTCCCCAGTCCTACCATTAGTGCTCCCGCTGTTATGAGAGGGAGTCCGGCGTTCTAGCTCCAGGCAGAACCCCACCCAAGTTCGCAGTTGTGTCCCCTCCCTCAATCAGTCTTCCATTGTAGTACCACCAAGTGTTATAAATATTCAAGTGTTGGCAAAGATATAAAGCTTATACTCAAATAAATTAATATTACTCAGTGCCGCCCTCTACAGGTGTTATCTCTCCGGTTAGCGGTTAGAATCTGTTGCCGTTTTCGCATTTTACAGTAAATGTGTAATCTGGCTTCCTTTGTTAGCTAATTCTATGTTTGCTGAGTTGGGGCGCTGAGTCATTCCTGAGCTGAGTCATTGTGGCTGGGTGGGCAGAAACCCTCCTGGGGTTTCTTGTGTTTCTAATGGAAATTTTATCTGCTGCACTTCATCCATCTAATGCACCGTGGGGCCGAGGCAGAACGTAGACGATGGGGTTAAATGGACACTGATGTCACAGTATCCTATAAAAATGGGCAGAAGTAAAAACAAAGACAGCACCAGCCGCAGTGTGAGGCAAATGTGTGATGATTTAGATGTGCACTGTGCAGCTTGCACATTGCTAATTGGTCTTTATTGCTAGTTAGCTACATTAGCTGTGGGTTAAGGGCTTGGGCAGATTTGCAGGGGTTGCCGTGGTGTTTGACGTGTATTGTAAAACATATCATAAAAATAGATAGCTTTGGAGTATATTTAGTGGTATGGTAAACGACAGCACTAAACAGCTCATTGATATTGGAGTGAATGTAATGCAGCCCGGAAGCTGTAATTAGCATGGCACCCCTGATGTTGAGTAGAGCATTCTGTCCAATTGCGATTCACGTCATGTGCCATTATGATATACAGTATAATATAAGAATCATATTATGACATTTGCACCATATCGCACAATCCTATATTATATATGATTTTCTTTCTCTTTCTCATTTCCCTTCCCCCATTCTCTCTTTGTT
Source organism: Prochilodus magdalenae (assembly GCA_024036415.1). Taxonomy (NCBI): domain Eukaryota; kingdom Metazoa; phylum Chordata; class Actinopteri; order Characiformes; family Prochilodontidae; genus Prochilodus; species Prochilodus magdalenae. Next base: position 638,419 of record JAMWET010005362.1, on the reverse strand, counting down.
TGCCTCTCTCTCTCTCTCTCTTTGCCTTTTCTGACCGTGTCCTCTTCTGTCCTGGGTCTGTAAAATTTGATTAAGGCTGCCGCAGATGCTTTAGGACTCAGCTCAGAGTGATTAAATCAGGTCCTCGTTTGTGCCTTGTCTGTCCTTCCTGCGCTCCTCTACTCGATAACAGCGTTGTGGCGTCATGCTGCAACCAGATTTTACTGCACAAAGCAAAAGGTTTCAGAAACTTTTTAAGCAACACAGGCTCCAAACGACAAGCAGAACCGAGGGACTCTGTAGTAATCGATGCCGTACATGTGTAGGCTACCATATGGGACACAAGTGCATTAGATGTAGAGTTTATTTCTCCATACCTTTCTTCTTTCAATCACTCCAGTGCAAGTTAGTCCTCTAGATGATGCCAGCTTCATCAGTCCATAAGGCTTTGTTCCAGAACTCAATTTTTTATTTTTTTATTGCAGTGCCTGCATGTTTTTTGACCTCACTGAGAAAACCCTTAAAAGGATAGTATGAATATTTGCACTAGGGTAGCCATTTTCAACCCAAAGGACACTTGTTCTTAAACACAAGTACAATACAATACAAGGTTCAATACAGTACAATACAATACAAATTGGCTCTACAGTCTGTAGAGGCTTGGTGCTATTCAGGGAACCAACCTGAATTTGCACCAGTTTTTATTAGAACCACAGAATGTCAAAAGTTTTGTTTATATCCAGAAAGCAGACACGGATCAACTACTAGTGATAAGAAGAAATAGAAGAGGTTCTTCAGCAGAACACTGGGAGTCACCATAGTTGCCTTCTCTTTCCTCAGCAACTGACATGCCATGTCACAGTTCGTGCTGAGGAACCTACTATTCTTTGCTTCCATCTGGGAATTAACATTTGGGGCTTCGAACCTGTTTATGTTTGATGGAAAAGCTCCCAGTGTTACCAGAACAGAACACATTCCATGTTGAAAAGGCATGAGGATGGCCTGAGTATTGTAAATACTTGAATTGTTATTCATTTCCTTATTCAGTATTCCGAGGCTAAATCAGAAATCTAAATCAAGTTAGAAAGAGTGCAAATCATGAGAGTCACCATTGGGATCATATCCTTCATGATTTACAATGTTAATTTGAAATAGAGATAATAACCCAGAGCTTGTAAACTGGTATGCTACATTCAGCACATAAGCACAAGCCCAAAGTCTCTATCCCTCTCTCTCTGTCTCCCTTTCTCTCGAATTCTCTTTCTCTCTTGCTCACAGGCTAATGCAAGCACGCATACACAGAGATTTCCAGTGGCGGGGTCGGGTGTGTTCCTCGGCTGCGTCTCAAACCACAAATACTGTCATAAACAGCAGGTCAAATTAGTACATCATCATCAGGGCTGCTGCTATTTTAAACCGCCATTTAGAGCAGTAATGTTCAGACTCAGACATGGTCTGTTCGTCGGCATTAAGGCAAAGCTGGACTGTGGCATTTGGGATAAACCGCTTATTTCTTCTTATTAGATTACAGGTTTTTTTTTTTTTTAACTCAGCGCCCATCCCACTTCTGATACCAATGTAGAGTCGGTGTAGAAGACTGCAGGAATTGGGCTTTTCAGTGCCAACTCTAGCATTAACCATGGGGAGGGGGGCTAAAACCAGCAACAACATCAGCAACATCAACGAGCTACGATAAGCCATCCTACCTGGGAGTGTATAACAACACATGGTGGACACCACCATATGCATCTGCATCTTTATCTAATGTTAGCCTACAGAAAACAAAACAAATAAACCATAGCCTGTTTTCTCATGGTTGTATTGGTGTTGGGTGGAGCTTCTGATGCTGGGACTATACTGTAGTGACTCTATTTAAAAGACTCAATATGAACTAAAATGCATGTTGCATTAAACCCCTGGTATTTCCAGCATCTGTAACACAGCTATTTCAGCACTCCTGATCTGTTGCTCTGTTGTCCTTATAACTGAACATGTTTGTCTCTAGCTGCGGTCATGATTGTGTTCTAGTGCTTGCCAGTTTACCGGTTTATTAAGGCAAATCATATTGAGAAACTGCTACACCAATACATGCACATGCAGCACAGTATGCGGCTCCCATGCTGTATAGATCAGCTATATTGAACGTAAATAGCATTTTGACCTGATCCCAAACCTAAAGTGGGTCAAAAGCATTGGGTTGCAGTGGATTTCATATCATTGCCGAGGCCAGTGGAAAAAAGAATGTGCTTTTTAGGTCAGGAGAGTAATAAAGAGAGAAAAGAGGAGTAGTGGCTCTGTGTAGAGAGAGCATGATGTCTGTACTGGGAGTTGTTGCATTTGTTTGTAATCTGTGTGATATTAAAGGTTTGTGTTTAAACCATATGATACCATATGTGTTTTCCTCACTGTGTCAGTGCATACGGAACGCTGACCAGCTGCGTGCTCCCAGTACGAAGGGAGATTAATTAGATGTTGGATGTTTAATAAAGCTTCTGATATACGTTTTGGGAAGTTGCATTACCACTGCGTCGTGTGTCTGTGTGCCATAAACTACAAATAGCATATGCATCGGCAGATGCATTCATGTAGGCAGGTAATTGCTTTAAAAACCATGTGACCACCCAGCTGAACACTCAAACTGCTATATGATGATGTGTTTACTGAACCCCAGAAGTGCTGAGTGATTAGGCCACACTGTGATACTGAGCTACAAAGTCTGGTTTATTTATTTAACTGCACTTGTGTATCTATAGATAGATGGATAGAGAGCAGGGGTGGTGAGAGCTGAAAGCAGAGAGAGGGAGAGAGGAAGGATGAGAGAGAGAGGGAGAAGGAGACAGCAGAGGGAGAGAGAACGAGAGAAAGAGGTAGAGACTGAGAGTGGCACTTTAAGCATCTGTAAGAGTGTGTGTAAGAGAGTAAACATGTTTTCAGGATCATCAAGCACACACACACACACACACACACACACAAACAAACACACACACACACACACACAAGCACACGCACACACACACACAAACACACGCGCACACACACACACACAAACACACACAAACACACGCACACACACACACACGCACACACACAAGCACACGCACACACACACACACACAAACACACGCACACACACACACACACACACACACACACACACACAAACACACACACACAAACACACACAAGCACACACAAACACACATACACACATACACAAACACACACCCACACACACACACATACACAAACACACACCCACACACACACACAAGCACACACAAACAAACACACACACACGCACACACAAACACACACACACACACAAGCACACACAAACACACACACACACACACATACAACAACATGATGGGCTCCAGATGCGTTCTGTGTTTGTGTGTCTCTCTCTCCCTTTCTCTCTCTCTCTGTTTCCCTACCCCCCCTCCTCTCTCCCCTTTTCTCTCGCTTTTTCTTTCTCTTTGTTCATTATTTCTCTCTCAAGGTCTCCTTTCTGTCTCTAAGTCCTTATATCTGTCTTCTTTCTTTCTTTCTTTCTCATTTCTTTCTTTCTTTCTTTCTTTTTCCTTCTTAATCTCCCCATTTTGTCACTTTTATTGTCTACTTCCTTTTTTCCCTAACTCTCTCTTTTTCTTTCTCTTTCCCTTTCTCTTTCTCTCTTTTTATTATCCCCCTGTTATTCTTTTGGGTTCCTGCACAGACTGTAGAGTGAGAAGAATAGAGATGCTCTATGTTGGTGCTGGGACACTGTGTCCCTCTGTGTGTGTGTGTGTGTGTGTATGTGTGTGTGTGTGTGTGTGTGTGTCTGTGTGTTGTGTGTGTGTGTGTGTGTGTGTGTGTGTGTGTGTGTGTGTGTGTGTGTGTTGTATTATTCCATTATTTAGTGTTTTTGACTGCATGAAAGAACATGACCTTATTAGTTCACCCAAACAAAAGAGGGAGTCTCTCTCTCTCTCCCACAACTGGTCCAGCAGCCTGGAGCCTGGGTGTCCTCCATCCACATCTACAGGTCTTAAAGGGACAATAAAGCGTTAGCAAAACCATGTGCCTCTGTTCTGCATAGTTCTTACAGCTAAGACTGAACTCCACAGGACTGATTAAACAGTCCCCGTACACTGTGCTGTAATCCAAAGTGGGCAAACATAGGAAGCGCTAACACTGCTTCCAGTAGTGCACACGTATTTACAACAGCCTGCTGTCCCAGTACATTCTCAGTACCTGTACTGGTTTTAAAAGGAACCAGCCTTGTAACTACAGGGTCACTGGTTGGATTCCCTGAGCTGATGGGACATGACTGGGAGAAGGTGCCCTTGTGCAAGACGCCCAACCCCCAAATTGCTCCCCAGGCGCTCGGGATAGGGCTGCCCATCCCTCTGGACTAGTGTGCTCACTAGTGTATGTGGGTGCTTGAATTCATGGTGGAAAGATACGCGGGGAGTGTTTTACAGCAAAGTCCATCATAATTGTTACCTATTATCACGACATGGCAAAGTTGGAGAAGTGGGAAGTTGCGCATTCAAACAAATACTATACAGCATGACAGCGGTGATGACTGCCAGCCAGCCCACTGAACAGCTGGTGTAGCAGGCGAGTCATTGATAGTCATGTAACTCTCCGTGATCTGAAGCATTAACACTGCACCATTACCCTAACTACACATTCTCACAGCCCGGTACAGAATAGACCAATAGAGTAAGATGCTACAATATAAAACTCAGAAGACGTGCTGGTTCACTGGCGGGCACGTCTGGGATGAGTGCATCTATAAGCGTCTATAACCTGTTAACTAAAATGATATTGTTGTCCTAGATTAGGTGTATGATTTGAAGGATAAGGGTTCTTAAGAAAATAATGGGTCGTAGGTCCTGTCCTGAGCCACCAGGTCTTGAAGCATTCAGACCCTCCCTAATCCTCCCGGATATTGACGGCAGGGGCGTAGGCTACTCCCTGGACAACAGGACCAGCATCAAACTGGTGGTGGGTGGGGGGGAAAGGAGGAGAACATGGAAACATCAGTACCTGAAAGCAGTGGAGCAGGAACGCAAGTTGAATCCTTAAAATAATAATAAATGAACGAATGACGGAGCATTGGAGTCTTTCTGGCCGAACTTGTGCTAAAACTTTCATCACAACACTAAAGACCACTGCGACCACTCGTCCTGGGTGGTCAGCTACATATAACGTAACTATAGACGAACTGTGTTTTTGTTGTGAAACTAGTCCTTTAAGACCCGAAGGCTCAAAGGCTTTCAGCTGTTATTAATGCTGAAATGTCCAGGAATAGGCCGAGTGCGGGAAGTCCAGCTCTAACGTTACAGTGTGATCATGTTTCCTACTTACGGACAATTTAAAAACTGCACTCTGAAAAAAAGCTCTAGCCGGAATGTTTCTCAGATGCTACTGTTGTGGTTCAGAAGGACGTATTAATGCCGTGGTACATACATATATATATATATATATATAGGACGTGGGGTGCAGGTTTTAACTGGGTACAAATTTCCATGGCTATGAGTGTCGCAGTGTGGGGCCTCCAGCCTGTAGTGCTGTGTCTTATATCACTGTGAAAAACAGCATTGGAGTGTGAGGAAAGAGGGAGGAAAAGAGGAGAACAGAGAAATGAAGGTCCTTCCTAAGACACAGAAGCTGTTTCTCTTTTCCTGTTCATTTCACAGTTCATGTCTTCTTGTTGACCAGTCTGTTGTTTAGTGAATGCTGATTGGCCCGGCTAGATTTGAAAGATCATGTTCCATGGTCAGTGGTGAAAGTGTACGGTACCTTAAGCATGATCGCGTGTCATATGAACTAAAGTGTGCTGGAAAGGGATTAAGAGAAAGAAAGAAAGTGTGAGAGAATAACGATAAAAGAAAACTGATGTCAGTTTGGAAGTGCAAGGTGAGAGAACAAGTGGACCAGTACAACCAGTACAACAGTACCACTAGTGTGGATCCTAGCTAGTGCTTGAAGCCTAGAAAGACGAATATGCAGCGAAAGTGTTTAGATTAGTGCTCTCTTAGGTGCTTCCCAAAGAGTCTGCTGTACAGACACCCAGTGGAAGTTGATTCAACATCTGGGTGCCAGGGGAAGAGTTTTGACGCTTGTCTTCTATACATCATGTCTGATGGTGGGTCAACCCGTGCTGAAGCTTCAAGGCTTTAAGGTGTGGATTATATATATCAGCTTATATCAGCTTATAGGACCAATGGCCTACAGGCTATGTACTGCTACTTCTTTGCTTATGCTACTCCTTGCATAGACTGTTGCAGACGGAGAGGGTGACCAAGGTCTTCTGGCTCTGGATTAGATTCTACACGTCCAGTTTCTGCGAGCTGCTAGACAGGGCTCTATTTTTCTGATTGTAGTGCTGTTTGGCCCCTTGGCACCTTTCCCGGACTTTAGTTCAGATTTCGGAAATTCTCAACTTGTTCCTCTCCTTGCACTGCTGCTAGTCCTGCAATCCTCTGCACAGAACTGCAGCCCATCTCCACAGAAATCAATGGGTGGCGGCGTGAAAAACACACTGTAGGGTCATGGTCTGGACTGTGGTGGCTTTGTTTTAGCTTGTTTTGCTGGGTGCTGGGGGGGTTAGGATTCTGTTTGTCCCAGACGTGGAGATGTGATGTGACGACCCTGTTTATACTGTCTACACTCTGGCCTTGACTGGTTGGTGATGTCCAGCCGTCTGCTCTACTAGCCCTGTTGGGCTGCACGCCTGAAGTGCGATCAATTGGAAATGCACACATAGCTAGCATATGTATATTGTGGTGACCTATAGTGAAGATCTAAGGTGATAATCTTAGACACTGGTTCTTATTTGGAATTTCTGAGCTCTGCGGACTGTTAGGCTGCCATGTAATAATGGGCTTTATTCTCTCTTACAGTAGATGAATGTTTTCTAGAGTTGTTTATTCTACTTTATAGATCTACTCTATAGAGATAGATGCTAGTTCCTGACCACAGGGCTGCTGTTGACCAGATGTTATTTGGCTGGTGGGCCATTCCTAGTATAGCAGTGATTCTGATTCTGTTTGTGTAGTGTTTGCATGGTCATGTGTCATCTGTATGGGTGCTCTCCACCTAGGAGTGACAAGAGGTTTGGCCTTGGGAGACAAAAATGCACAGGACCCACACAGGATCACCACAGAGCAGGTATTATGTACCTCTGCTGGATCGTTCTCAGCTCTGCAGTGACACTGGTGTGGTGGTGGTGTGTTAGTGTGTGCTGTGCTGGTGTGAGTGGGTCAGACACAGCAGGGCTGCTGGAGTTAAACACTGTCCATTCACTGTTCACTCTATTAGACACTCCTACCTTGCTGGTCCACCTTGAAGATGTACAGTCAGAGACCGTCGCTGCTGCTGCACAGTCCTCTAGTCCTTCATCAGTGGTTACAGGACACTGCCCACAGGACACTGCCCACAGGACACTGCTGGCTGCATAGGTGGAGGATTCTCAGGCCAGCAGTGACGCTGAGCTGAAAAGCATGCTTGGTCTCTCATTCAGCCAGGACTTGCCCACACGTTGGGCGAGCCTGACCTAAGCCAGATCTAACCTTAACTAGCAACATCCAAAATATCAGCATTTTGAGGGGAGAAAAGAATTCTTCCTCGTGGAGAGCAGACAAATGACCCCACCACCATCAAAACATCCAGCTTTCCTTTACCCTGGGGGGAATGCTCCACACAATGGGACAAACCTGAAATTCCTTTGGTCAAATTCCTCTGTTAATGAATGCTCTCTAGACTGTTAAGCCCAACAATAATTAGATTCCAGTGATGATTCAGCTTCTCAGAAGGAGGCTGTTATCTCGGCTTTTGTGCACATGGACACTCAGGAACGTATTTGCTTTTCTTTGCAGGAAATCCACTCACTGAGGAGAACTGAGAAAGAGAGAGAGAAGGGGAGGGAGAGAAAGAGAAGGGGAGGGGGAGAGGTTTATTTGATCAGCAGAGTTTTGCCTACAGCCGCAGTGTATTGTTTATGAATGTTCTATTTTACTGACAGTATGAAAGTAAATGTAGCTTCTGCTTAAGGCATCATCGTGCATGCTTTTGAACTTCCCAGTCCCAAAGAGTTTCATTTTTCCATTGGGGAAAGAGGGAGTAGTCATCATCAGCGACATGAGAAAGAGAGTGAGAGAGGAAGGGAGGAAAATGAGTGCAGATGTTGGAGGGAAAGAGAGAGAGGTGACATCATTGGGCCTGAAGGTCTGTTGTGTGTCTCTCATCTCAGAGAGAGAGAGAGAGAAAGTGAGAGAGTGAGAGAGAGACAGAGAGAGAGACAGAGAAAGAGACAGAGTGATAGCGATATTGAAACGGTTAATGTAGATGTCATTATAAATACTACATACTCCCCGGCCACTTTATTAGAAACACCCCCCTTGTACTTTCACTAATTGGCCACTTTATTAGAAACACCTCCCTGTACTTCCAATTACTGGCCACTTTATTAGAAACACTTACCTTGTGCTTCCACTCCCTGGCCACTTGTTTAGAAACCATTTTAACGAAGAGCTTCTCTGAGGTCAGAAACTGACCGTTGGTGAACACAAACACAAACCGTGCAGTGTCTGATTGTTCCCCAGCAGGGCGGAGCCAGAGGAGGGCTGTTTGTAATAAAGGGGCCAGGGAGCGTGTGCTCGCTCTGTTTTGTCTTTTTAAGTCAGGCTGTTTCCACATTAGCTCTTATCTGCCGTGTCCGAACCGGAGGCGTTCTGCTGTTTTCATGTGTGAGTGTGTGTTACTCAGAGGGGTCACACAGTCTGAGTGCAGTGGACTGACCTACATCCAACACACACGTGCAGGAGTGCCCTGGGGGTGCGCACACACAAACACACACACACGCAGATGCAGACACACACACGCTTGCTGTAGCTGTACAGTATTGACGAAACACTCCATCCTGTCCGTATACACTGCTGTACAGTATCAGCACCTTCATGTATGACGGTTAAAGACTGACCTGCAGCATTGTGACCAAGTTGACTTTTTTAAAGTTTAAACATCTTACTCATCAGAACAGCCACAGAAACAGGAATAAAGAGCTGTGATTGGTCAGGATGGTCTTAGTGTGTGTGTGTGTGTGTGTGTGTGTGTGTGTCTGTCTGTGTGTGTGTGTGTGTGTGTGTGTGTGTGTGTGTGTGTGTGTGTGTGTGTGTGTGTGTGTGTGTGTGTGTGTTTTAGTCATTCCTGTGGATTTGTCTGGAGATTACTACAGTTAAAAAAATCAGGTCAAGAGAGAGAGGGATAGAGAGAGAGAGGTGGATACAGACGGGAAGAAGAAAGAGAGAGACTGATGCTTTATCCATCTGTGTTTTTGGACTGTTGCTACCTCTTCGCCTTGCACTCTCTTACTCTCTCTCTTTCTTTCACTCTCACTGTTGCTGTCTTTCTCTCTTTCTCTTTCTCTCTTGTTCCCTCTCTCCCTATTTCCTTATTGATCTTTTTCTTGCTCTTTCTCTGCATCTCTCCTTATCTCTCTCTGTCTTAGTCTCTCTTTTGCTCTCTTTCTTTTTTTATCCCCCTTTTCTTTTCTTGTCTCTCTCTGTATCTCCCTCTCTCTCTCTCTCTCTCTCTCTCTCTCTCTCTTACTCTCTATCTTCTTTTTATCTGTCTATAGCGAGAGAAAGAGAGAGAGAGAGAGACCAAGATAACTCTATTGCCCTCTCTCAGGGTGGGTGGGGTGCAATGATGTGGTGGCGTGGCTCTTCACATGCCATGTTAGCCTCCCTAGCTAGGGGTGGGAAGTGGACATGGCAGACATGTCATCACTGTTTAATGTCATCACTAAAACCTCAAATCCCCATAAATCATAACTACACAGCACTCTTCACTTTCAGCGTACAATATTTCAAGACTTTATTTTCATTAAGAGGTCACTTCAGGTCATTTCTGGTGGTCTCTCTGTTATGGTGTTATTGTACAGTGTAAACAGCAGCTGGAATGAAATAAAATCCCTTGTTACTTTTCTTTTTCTGTTCTTCTACTTTCATTCTCAGTTGTATTTCATCCACCTTGTGTGCTTGCAGATGGTTGTGTGTACCACCTGCTTGTAGGAATCTCAGTGTTTACTTTTGTGTGTAAGCATGTATAAGAGAGAGAGAGTGTGTGTGTGTGTGTGTGTGTGTGTGTGTGTGTGTGTGTGTGTGTGTGTGTGTGTGTGTGTGTGTGTGTGTGTGGGAGACTAAGGTGGATGGCACTGATGTTGACAGACAGTGATAAGAGCATGTGTGTGTTTCCTGTCCTCTTGTCAAGTCCAGATAAAGCATTAAGCACACAGCCACACCTTTAGCACAGTGTGAGTATGAGCTGCTCACCAGCAGCAACCACACGTACACTCCTCCAGAATACAATACCAGAACCTTTAACTGTGTGTGTCCAAAAGTCTGTGGACATCTGCTGCATCCTGCTGAACTGAAGGGTAGAGAGTCTGTTCCTCCTACGCCTCTGGGAAGACTAGACATTGATTAGATTGCACTTAGCATTTACAATACCACAATGCAGCTGCTCCAGAGTATCCCATTCTACCAGTTAATGCTTTTCTATGGAGATTATACAAGCTGTGTCTGCACTGTTGGAACACCGGTGTCAGCAACAAAGACTGAAGGTGGGGAGCCACGATATACATTCATCATCAAAAAATAGTTGCTCAGTAGCTCTTGCTACAGCCAGAAGGAATCAACCCACAGAAAGTCAGTAGAGCTTAATATCTGTCTGGTTGGAGTTCTCCTCCAGGCTTTCTCCACTCAACAGTCCACCATCAGTTTGATGCCATGCTGTTGAAACAAGTCTTATTTTTGTTAAGTGCTTTATGTAGTAAGAACGTCATTTAGAGTTCATGAGTGGTGAAATGGTTGAAGTGACCAAACAACCTTTTGGGGGCCACTGTGTAGGGAAATGGCACGCACGGACCTCCAGCGAGGCCTGAATGATCTTTCCTTTTGCTTGGACAGCTCTTTCCTCGTTTCTCATAAACAGTGTTAGTTTTGTTAGCTGTGCTGGCTCCGCTCCAGTCCTCTGACAGAACAACAATGTCCGCTTGTGCGAGTGTGTGTCCTTGTGTGCTTTGTGTGGGCAGTGTTGGCCCTGGAGTGTGTGCTAACGTGTGTGAATTGGTTTGTGTTTAGGACGCACTGATATGGAATAACTTGTGATGCTCTCAGATGCTCGTTGTGGCTGATGTAATGCACAGCTCGATGCATCGCCAACGATCCGATACAATAAAAGTGCAAATGAAGCAGCTGCTAATGTGGCATGATACGTTTTCCCCCATTGTGATGCGGTGCTAACTGATTCAACACTAATGTAAATTCAGTGCCACAGAATACACTGCTAGGTGACTCAGTGTGGTACAGATAGCTTGACTCAATGCATTTGGTTCTTCTTAACCAGAGCATGCCTTTTCGAAAACAGCCATTTTCAGATGCCCTTTGTAGGGCAGAGAAGTCTCTGGGTGCCGACGCACTGGAGTTAGGACGCTGCTTTGGCTCTGTTGAACTAGAAACATGGCTCAATGCAAAAACGATGCTCTATCCAGCCTCAGAAACATTCACACCAGTTTAGAAACCTTTCACTCCAGTGGATTCTGACATGAAGGCTAATCAGTAAAGACCTATCTGAAATGTATCTAATAGTGTGTAACCTCCACAAGCACCAATAACACCTGTGATTAGATTTGGCATGGATGTGGCAAGTTTCTGGATGTAGGCCATATCAATATTCAGGCCACATGTACATAAATATATCAGTTTTTACTGATGCAAATTTTATTTGGTGAGTACTACCATCTCTAATACACATACATGAGCATGTACACACATGTGAGGGCACTTGAAGGCAGAGGTGGATGAAGGTGGTTTGTACTGTACTGATCACAGCACTGTCCAGTGCCTGGAACAGTCTAAATCTGTGTGTGTGTATGTGTGTGTGTGTGTGTGTGTGTGAGTAATTCCCCAGCTGGTCTCCTCCCCCGTGGCCTTCCCGGATCTGAACAGCGAGAGGAACCACACACACACTGAACTGTATTCATGGCGGCTCTTTTTCAGACCCCTGTCTCGATTTTTCTGGGCTGATAGTTACAGTTTGTTGTAGAACAATAGAGAATGAGTGATTGTGTGTGTATGAAAGAGAAAGAGGGAGAAAGAGGAGGAGGGAGGTGGAGGGGTGTGTTTGTTGGAAGCCTTTGATGGCAGAGGGGTGGAATTTAGGCTAGTGCTAGTCATACGAGAGAGAGAGTGAGTTAGAGTGAGGGACAGTGACTGTATAATCTAGTGCATGGTTTCTTGTCATCCATGCTCTCTTTTTCTTTCCCCATCCTGCAGTTCAGACACCCTCGCTTTCTCATGCTTCCTAACTATTTTGCTCTCTTCTTTCTCTTTCTCATCCCCTCTGTTCCCTCACACTGAAGTCATAGGACCTCTGTGGACAGTGAATCAGTCGGTGCAGAACTGATCCAGCCTAGTGACGCTTTACTGTTGTCATTAGTGCAGTGACCTTTCAGAAACAGAATGAGTGGCCAGCATAAAGGAAAGAAAAAGAGTGGCGAAGCGAGAGAGACAGTAACCAGCAGCAACTACTTAATAATTCACTACAGTTACCACAATACAGAGCGTTTAGAGACATTAACCTCTTACCCCAAACTACTGATGTGAACATAGTGGCCCCTCGCTACGGATATTAACATAGTGACCCCTCACTACTGACGTTAACATAGTGGCCCCTCACTACTGATGTGAGCATAGTGACCTATCACTACTGACGGTACATGAAGTTCCCCACACTGACGTTTAACCAAGTGTGACCCCTCACTACTGATAGTGAGGCATAGTTCAACTGATGGAGCCATGTGACCTATCACTACTGACGTTAACATAGTGGCCCCTCACTATTGCTGGTAACATAGTGACCCCTCACTACTGATGTGAGCATAGTGACCTATCATTACTGACGTTAGCATAGTGGCCCCTCACTACTGATATTAACATAGTGACCCCTCGCTATTTCTGTTAACATAGTGACCCCTCACTACTGACGTTAACATAGTGACCCCTCACTACTGACGTTAACATAGTGACCCATCACTACTGACGTTAACATAGTGACCCCTCACTACTGACGTTAACATAGTGGCCCCTCACTACTGATGTGAGCATAGTGACCCCTCACTACTGATGTGAGCATAGTGACCTATCACTACTGACGTTAACATAGTGGCCCCTCACTATTGCTGGTAACATAGTGACCCCTCACTACTGATGTGAGCATAGTGGAAATATCATTTACTTGACAGTTAACATAAGATGCCGACCTCACTACTTGCTCTATGGTAACATAGTGACCCATCACTACGTGACGGTTAAACATAGTGACCCCTCATTACTGACGTTAACATAGTGGCCCCTCACTACTGACTGTTCAACATGAGTGACCCCTCACACTGATTGTTAACCATAGTGAACCCCTCAATCTACTGACATTAAACAATAGTTGGACCTCCTCACTATGACGTTAAACATGCAGTGGACCACTCACACGTACTGGAACATTAACATAGGTGACCCATCACTACTGTGTGTAAACCTAAACAAGTGACCCCCCCACTACTGACGTTAACATAGTGACCCCTCACTACTGACATTAACATAGTGACCCCTGTCTGGCGGCCGCGTCTCTCTGTCAGACTTTGACCCTAGAAGGAGACCTAGCGCACATACTGGACGTTAAACATAGTGGGACCCCTCACTAACTGAGATTAAACCTCTAGTGACCCCTCACTACTGACGTTAACATAGTGACCCCTCACTACTGACATTAACATAGTGACCCCTCACTACTGACGTTAACATAGTGACCCCTCACTACTGACGTTAACATAGTGACCCCTCACTACTGACGTTAACATAGTGGCCCCTCACTACTGATATTAACATAGTGACCCCTCGCTATTGCTGTTAGAATAGTGACTCCTCACTACTGATGTGAGCATAGTGACCTATCGCTACTGCCGTTAACATAGTGACCTCTAACTACTGATGTTTCCAGTAAACCTTACTACTGCTGTTAACCTAGTGACCCCACACTATTGCCATTAACACAGTGACCCCTCACTACTGATGTTAACAATGACCCCTCACTACTGATGTTAATATAGTGACCTCTCACTACTGATGTTAACATAGTGACCCCACACTACTGCCTTTAACAGTGACCCCTCACTACTCACTACTGATGTGAACATAGTGACCTATTGCTACTGCTGTTAACCTAGTGATCTTAGTGATTATGAAAACACTACAGGGGTTATCATAAATTGCCCCTTCACTACTGATATTAACAGTAACTCCTCACTACTGCCAGTACTGTACTGAATCCTCTCCGTGACCATCTGCTGCTGTTACAGTATCGTGGCCCATCACTAGTACTTACTGCACAGTAACCACTCACTAGTACCATTAGTGCCGTGGCACCCCATCACTGTTATTAGTGTAGAGACCCCTCACTAATGCTATTATTACAGTCACTTCTCACTACTGTTGTTTGCATAGTGACCACACCCAGAGGACTGATCTCAGAGTAAGAGAAGGTTTAGTTGTTGGAGAAGGTAATACATGAGCGGTTTACCCAGATTGAAACTGTGAGGAGGGTCAATGCTATAGACCCACATAGTGTGTGTGTGTGAGAGAGAGAGAGAGAAAGAGAGAGAGAGAGAGAGAGAGAGAGAGAGAGAGAGAGAGAGAGAGAGAGAGAGAGATAGAGAAACTGTAGTGGCCTCAATGGCCTTGGTATGTCAGAGGACGCTGATAACGTTACAGCTATTCTCTCTTCCCAACTCTCTTCTCTTCTCTTCTCTTCTCTTCTCTTCTCTTCTCTTCTCTTCTCTTCTCTTCTCTTCTCTTCTCTCTCTCTCTCTCCCTCTCTCTCTCACTTTTTCTATCTCACTCATGAACACATATATGATGGACACACAGGAAGAGGGGCTGAGCAGGTGTTAGGAGTCCAACTGGAAGACAGTACATCGCTGTGTGCTCACTACAGGAAAGTGCATGTGCACATGTTGGGGTCATTCTGTAGCTCTTAAGCTCTGGCCTGTTGCCCATATTCCTGCACATGGCTGTGTAAGAGGGGTCAGGGCCAGCACACGTGAGTGATCCTGTAACAGGATTAAACTCACTGTTAAACCTGAGTCTAAGACAGACTATACTACCAGGAGATTACTCCTCGTGTGTGTAAGTAGATCTGACTTATCACAGGTTTTTAAGCTAACCACAGTCGTTTTTCACATTCTGTCTTTTGCAATTATGTGTTTGTGTTGCAACAAGCAGAATGAGGCAAAGGAGGCGAACTTGTGTGACCTTTCAAAAAGCAGAAAACATATGAAGCAGATGATTCACTGACATCCTCGGAAGACACATCCTTTCCTGTCTGCTCTGTCAAAGCACTCACAGATATAAGATTAATCTGCTCATGGGGGTCCAAAACACGACCAACACTACAATGTTACAACTTTACAACCGTCCGCACATTGTGTGCAGTTACATATCCCCACCAGAGAGGTCTCCAAATCACCAGATAGTTTTGCTTTAACAGCACAGTTAATCATCAGCTGCTGTTTCATGATTGTGACTAGCTGGATGTAAAGTCATTTATTTGAGCAGTAAATATTTAGACATTTGAATAAATACAAATAATCAATGCTTTGTAATTAGAAGTGACTTCAATAATGCCATTGTGACTGCAATTAAATCCTCACAGCAATGTTCCAACATTCTTCCCTGAAGAGTAGAGGCTGTTGAAGGTAGGTAGGTAGGTAGGTAGGTAGGTAGGTAGATAGATAGATAGATAGATAGATAGATAGATAGATAGATAGATAGATAGATAGATAGATAGATAGATAGATAGATAGATAGATAGATAGATAGATGGATGGATGGAT